>JAKSZT010054562.1:664651-748751 GCA_026826555.1 Tolypeutes matacus | reverse complement strand
ATTTATTTATTTATTTATTTATTTATTTATTTATTTATTTATTTATTATATATGTATATATATATGTGTGTATATATATATATTTTAAAAGATGCTTAGATTACCTAAATATTACACAGAAATTACAGGGATTCCCATGTTCCCCAAGACCTGGGTTTTAATTCAAGCTTCTTTACTTATTAGTGATGCCATGATCAAGCCAATTACGTTTTCTGACCCTTAATTTAATCATCTATAAAACGGGTATGTAAATAAATCTTTCTGTGTTTATTAGCCCACTTTTGAGATGTTTGATCAATTAACCAAGTATCTGGCAAATATTAGGTGATCAAAAAGTGGTAACTATTTTATTTTCCTTTCTGATTGAGTTGAAAACTCAAAATTAGTCAGATTTATTGTGAACCAAAGAAAGGTCTATAGCTCCAGACTCTATATTTCTAAAGGTTATGACTCAATTTTTTTATTAAAAAAAAAAAAAAAGCCATGTAACCTTAGGAATTACTCTTGTGAAATCTACCTCTCATGGTAAATGTCCTCCCACAGTTTTTGGTTTCCCCTTTCATGTTCCACAGTCTGGCCAGAGGATGGCTAGCATGTACCCTTTGAGGCATTTTTTTTCCCCCAAGTGAAACACTCTCAGTTTCTGCAACATGTTTGTTTCATGTACCCTCTTGACTGGTCTTTATTGTAGTGCATATATAAGGTACATGTTTTTGAGCCTATTTTTTTTTTTTTTTTTAAAGAGTTTATTTATTTATTCATTCATCCCCCCCTTGCTGCCTGTGCTCGCCGGGCCAGCCAACCACGCCGCGCGGTCGGGCCCGCCCCCACCAGGAGGCCCCTGGAACCGAACCCTGGGTCCCCCACATGGCAAACGGGAGCCCCACTGATTGAGCCACAGCCGCCTCCCTTTGAGCCTATTTTGAACAAATCTGAAGTTGAGTTAAATATACATAATTCAAGAACAATGGAGAACTACAAACATTTCAGTGTGTATTTAAGCACTGGCTAGAAAATGGTCATTCAACTTTGGCAATGACTAGCTTCTCCTTAGTAAGTTTTTGAACTTTAAGATAATTTACATGTATTCTCTAGATCTAGAGGCTAAAGACATCTCCCCCAGCTTAAATTAAACTCAACTTTTGGGAAGCGGCTGTGGCTCAATCAGTAGGGCTCCTGTTTACCATATGGGAGGCCCCGGGTTCGGTTCCCGGGGCCTCCTGGTGAGGGCAGGCCCGCCCGCACGGCGTGGTTGGCTGACCCAGCGAGCACAAGCAGCAAAGGGGGGATAAATGAATAAATAAATAAAATCTTAAAAAAAAAAAAAAAAATTAAACTCAACTTTTTATTCAGTATTTCAAAAGCATTATAAAGGAGGGATATGGTTGAGAGAAGGGACACACTGAATGCCTACTATGTGGCCTAAATCATATATATATATTATTAATTTTTGACTTCTCACAACCTTGTTAGTCAAAGAAATATTATGTGTCAATTAGAAGGAATGATGTTTGTGGTCAAGCTGCAACATTGTTCAACCTTGGAAACATTATGCTGTGTGAAATAAGAAAGGCACCTAAGGACAAATACTGTATAATTTCTCTTATATGAATTTTCTAGAATTCACAGAGACAGGAAGTAAATTAAAGGTTGGCAGGGCATGAAAGAGGGAGGAAGGGGGGAGCTGGTGGGTATAGAGTATAAATGTATAAAGTATAAAGTATAGAGTATAAACTTTAAAACTTTAAAAAATGCTCTTGGGTTAGGTAATACCCTATCCATTTTATTGCTGAAGATAGCAGAAGTCGGAAATATTAAGTAACTTTCCCAAGTGACAAAGCTAATAAGAATTGAAGTTAAAACTCAGGTGTGTCTGATCCCGAAGCTCAAGTCTGTACCACTGTCTTCTAATTTGCAAGTGCTAATTACCTTAAGAAAATTAAGGTTCAGGGTGAGGATCCTAATACTTACAGGATGATGTGCCACTGTACTTGGCAACCTGATTTGCAAGCTTCAAATATTAGTGCTGAAGGCTTAAAACAATATATCTGTTTGGTAAGATAAGCTCATGATGGTCTTTTCCACAGTTTAAGAAGGTGGGGAGAAGTGTTGGAGAGGGATCAGTGGTTGCTAACCCTATAGCCAAGGAATATGGGGAAGAACTGGAAAGACAGGCCTCCTGTTTGCTCTGTGGTAGAGGAGATGGGCAATGAGTTAATAGGTAAGTACACTATTTGCAAATTGTCACATGTAGTCTGTGGGAAATAAGCAGGGGGGAAGGTAGAGACTGAGGGGCTGGTGAATACATAAAATGTGGGGATTAGTGATGGCTTCTGAGGAGGTAACATTTACCCTGAGCCCTTAAGTATGTGAAGAGCCGAGTCGCAGAGCTGACCGTGCTTCTCATTTATCAGGTAGAAGCCTGAGCAGGTCGTGCTCCTGCAGAGATAGGGCACAGAGTCCCAGGTTTCATCATCACTGGTAGTGAGTGAGCACGGTGCCCAGCTCAGAGTGGGCCCTTGGTGCATAGTTTACTAAGCCTTGGAGACAGCCTTTTCTTATATACCAGTTTACACAATCATTTATGCAGATTGAGTGCTATTAGGCACTTGCTTACTTATTCTCTTCAAAAAATGAACTTAACAGAAATTTTCAAGCATACAATAAGAAAAGTATAGAATAATGAATCTCCATGTACCCATATCTGGATTCAAAAATTATTTAGCATGTTTCCATTTAATAACATTTTCTTATTTTCTCTAATCTCTATTTACCTTCTTTCCTGTGGTATTTTACACCAATTTCCAGACATTATTTCTTTACTATTGTAAAGACTTTAATGTGCCTCTCTCGCTGATAAGGACATTTTATTTACATGGCCCCATGCTGTTATCACACTTAACAGAATTAACAATGACTATTTAATCTTCTCTGATCTTTTAAAACATTTTAATAAAAAAGGCTAAGTATGACTCATTAAAACTGATGAAATTGGCATCCATAAACGCACATGCCTTGATTTGTTTCTTTCCCTTTTAGAGTTTACTCTTGCTTCTGACTTACCTATCCATTGACTACAATTGCTTACCCTCTCCAAAGCCAGCATCCAAACATCATCAACTTCTTGTTAACAACAACAACAAAAGCAAAAACAAAAAGGCCCAAGAGGAGTGTCTATGCTATAACTGACTTGGAAAGCTTCTTGACAGAACCTCTCTTTATTGGTCCCTGTGGTGGCTGAAAGTATTAAATCTGTACCTGTGTCAGAAACATTATTTTTCTAAAGTTTGCTCTGATATTTCCCCCCAGACGTCATCAGATGTTGGTTATGTTTTATAAAATGTAAGTGGAATTGAGTGATGGACAAACTTCCGTCACTCAGCAGGATACTGTTTGAACTGGAAAGACTGGTCATTATACACCCAACACTGGGAATCTAGAAAAAAAAAAAATAGAAGCTGTGACTGTTGCCAGAGTAAGGGAAACCTCAGTGGCACCTGTTAAAACCACAAAAATCTGATTCACCAACAACTTTCATTTAAAAAACAGAAACATAAAACAACATTCAGTATTAGTTTTGCTGGAAATTCTCTGCACTCTTCATTCATTATTTAATCTTATTTTACTTTGTTCAGACAAGCTATCTGGCCTATTGTGAAGCTTCACACAGCCAATTACCTCAAGGTGTTTAGTTCATTTATTATTTAAAGCATAAATCTTGTACAGGCTGTCCATTGATGACCCTCTGAGAGGATGTAGTAAATGCCTTTCATCCTTGAGGCCTCACTTGGTGCTCCCCGCCCTACCTGCTGAGCTTGGCAGGCCAGGCGAGGTACTGGAACATGGAAGATACCAGAGGTAATTGCACTTTACTTGATGCTTAATGGAACATGTGAAAAATGTGCACATGGAAGCAAATTCTAATCTGAAATTTAAAGAAATAATCCTGCATTTAAAACCAAGTATTTTGCTATAGAGATCTTGTTGGACATTTTAGCTATTGTTAGAGGATGGTTATTGAATTTAGAGGTTTGTTTATGGTAGGCCATAGTGATATCATGCTTCAGAATTCTTATGTGGGTGTATCATCTTTCAAAATTTGTGCCCTTGAACCCATTTTCCTTTCCTGTCTTACTTTTAGTCTTGTGATACCAACAAAGGCCAGTATGAATGACTTGGTAAAAGACTAGCTTAAGTAATGGGCTGATTCCACTGATGAGCTTATATGTCATTAGGAATCTCTATCCTCCACCAAATGTGCCAGGTACTTAACTGGGGACTGGTACTAATTTCAGAGCTAATACCGAGCTGTTCCACATCAATGCTTTTTTCAGCAGGTGGCTTGAACTGACAGTGTAAAGAAAAAAGTGAGAGAAAATTACCATTGTACTTTAGAATTTCTCTGATTGAATTGACTGATTATACTGTCAAAGGAGCATTGGGAAACTGGCAGGATTATGGGGAGTGAAGAAATAACAGAATTCTTTTAGAAAGAGCTTGTCTATTGGTTTTTTGCACAGGCAAATATTTTAAAATGATAAGATTTAATGCAAGGTTTTAATTCAATACTTGTAAAATCTACATGTTCTCTGATTTGTCTTTTAAAGCTTGTATATGGTATAAAGAGTGTCAATGGTTTTCTTACTATTTTCTTTTTAAGGCAACATATTAAAACGCTATGTTCAAATTCCATTTAATACTTCCAAGTAGTTTTACAACTATTTCACTTTTATTAAGAAGTTTTACTTATTGGAAAATGGAATAGAAAAATTTTCAAATGACTCAAGATGAAAATGAGTTGTTTTATATAGTCAGTTTTGTATCATGTCCTTAAACAGATCTTTTAAGAAGAAATTCTTGCAGCAACAAGTATTATTCCAAGTGGTCTCTTAAATTCATATTTATTTATTCTAAATTTGTGTATTATTTGAATGTTTAAAATGTTATTTAAATGAATAATTTAAAAACTATTACAGAGATATAATAACCCTGATTGTTATTAGTGAAATAACAGTAATAGTAACTAATGTTTATTAAGTATTTGCCATGTGCCAGATACTTTCCAGTATAATTTCATTTAATCTGTATAATAACAACAGAAGTTAATTTATCTCTATCCCTCTTTTGCAAATGGGGAAATCAAGGCCCAGGGACATTGAGTAACTTGCTTTGTAGCCACAGCTAGTAAGGTGTAGAGTTGAGATACTGACTTTTAGAATCCTAGTGCCGGTGCTGGATTGTAGCAAAAATGAAGAAAACTGGTTATACTTAACATTTTTTGCTGTCAGTTCACTGACTGCCATCTGTACTGGTGACAGGGAATTAATACAATAATTTCCCTTTTCATGATTATCCCATTATAAATTTAATAGGACTTTTGATATAGAGTCATGAGAATTCTTAAGGGAATGGTTTAAAATGTAGAAAAAATATATTAAATATTCTGTAAAAGCATAAGAGAGGCACATTTAGCCCAGTGTAAGTTAGGTTTGGGGTGGAAAAAATCAATCAGGATAAATGGGTCAGCATTCATCATTTGCTCAACAAATACTTTTTGTGCTAGGTGCCAAGCACTGGGCTTGGCCTGTCTGAAAGAGCTGGTTAATTTATTTTTGGTTGCACTGACTCCCTGGTGGGATTATTCACAACAACCTTTCCATGTAAATAGGACACTTTAATTGCAGAAGAGAAGGGTTAAAGTCTTTCTGGTTGGGCTATGGTGTGCAAGTTTTGTTTCATTGTATAATCTAGTAGGCTAGCCTCATATTATCATTATTCTGATGCAGTGTAACAAACCAGCAGGAAACTGCATTCCATGGGATTTCTATGGGGACTACAGAGAATTTCTTCTAATGCTTACAGAGCAGCAGCATGTAGTTTAAAGTAGCTTCAGGGCTAATGTGGGGAGCTGTGCAGCTCTACTTGCTACTGAACTGTAAAACTGAAAGCATGTGTAGTGTAAATAAAACATGTCAGCAGAATAGTTTCTAATCTGGAGGCCTTATTGGGAGCATTGGGTGACAATCTGTTACTGTTAAATGAAGAAAAAAGCAGAACTTTTGAAACAGGTATTCACACTTTTAGTGCAAAAAATTTTCTTCCTGTCATTTAAAACTTACTTCTCTAATTTTTTTGCATTTGAGTTGGAGGCGAATTGGAAGGCAAGAGGGAACACACATCCTTCCCCTTCCCTGACCCCAAATACAAAGTAACTTTGGAAAACAGAGTGACATTTTCAATAACAAATTTATTTTAAGCCTAAGGCTTTTAGGAGATAAGAAATCCATATTCTGGGATATGTTTGTTTGATTTCTATATTCTCTCTCCAATCTGTAAGCACGTAGTTTCCACTCATCCTCGCAGTGTGGTTCGCAGTACTTCACTTTTGTTGATAGAATCGTCGTGTCTTCTTTAGCTACGTTGCCAACTGACATCACTGTGCAGCAGCTCCACCAAGGCTGCTGTGCTCCTTCCTGTGCCTGGCTTGTGCTTCTCGTGCTGCTGCCTGGTCTGCGGTGACGTCCGCCTACAGGGCCAGCTTCTCGGTCGGGCACTCTGTGAGCCACCCAGGGCCCCAGCACTCTGAGGGGCCCACGCTTGGTCGAAGTCTCTGCTGTTGCCCTCTTGCAGTTCTTAATGTTTGATCAAGGGATCCTACATTTTCACTTTGCACAGAGCCCTACAAACCATGGATTTATTTTGTGGGCTTCCTTCCCATTCCTACCCCCAACTGCAGAGTTTGCTTCCTTCAAGGACCAGTTCAAACTTTGCCTCCTCCATGAAGCCATCTTCGACATTACTATCTGTCTGTCCCCTCTGTGCTTGCATCACCCTTCATGTGTACCATGGGTGCAGTCTGTATCACACCCTGACTTGCACTCACCCGTGTATACATCTGTCTCCCTCAGTGTATGGTAGGCTCTTGGAGGGAGGCCAGGACCCTCCAAGAATCTTTGCATCCTCTTTCTCCCCACCCTATATCCTAGCCTAATGCCTTTCAGTACTCCATAAATGCTTGTTGAAGTGCAGTGAATTAAATAATTTGCCGCTTTATCTGGAAGAGTAAATAAATTTACATTTAATATAAGGCTCCTTTTGATAGGCACATTGCCTTCATTTCAGTTCTCTCCTGATGCAAAATTGTGGTACAGGCTTCCATCAAATAGATGAGATAGGTACATATTTGATTCTGTCTCATATAAGTTAGGGGTGGAGAAAATATAAATGAAATCATTTCACTAATTTTAAGACATTTAAAGAGAATGTAAATTGAGCTTAGGAGGAAAAGGTTAACTAAGGCTAAAGCGAATGCTTTTCATTTTGCTTAGCATGCCACTTAGTAGAGATTTAAAGGCACTGCTCTTTTCTCACCTAACTTTCCCATACTACTCCTCGATTTCCGTTTAGCATAATTTAAGTAAGGCATTGAAATAGCTTAAATTCTTCATGTTTCAAAGTGTTATTTTCTTATAGGGAACATTACATAATATGGTTCCTTTAACCTCTTAGAAGAATAGTATTTGTAAGGCTTGATGTCTACATAGAAGGGAGAGCCCTAGCAGTTTAGTAACCTGCATAGAAATAAAGGGCTTTGATTATTAGGTACAAAGGAGAATGCAAGTTTGCTCTGCCACAGAAGTTTTTTAACAGAGGGGCCATGATCAGCTTCAGAAGTTCTGTAAACACTCTCAGCCTGTATATAAAAGGTGTTTTGGGAACATTCAAATCTCCTTGTAGAGAAGACAACGAAGCAGTTTCTCAAAGTGTTCAAGACCGGTTAAGAACCAGGGAATGAGCAGAAATAGAAAATGTAATTAGTATGTGTGTGTGTGTGTGTATTAGTTAAATTTTAAAGTCATTCTGTTGAAGACCAGGCCCTGTTGAACATAAATTTCCACTGTTGAAATTTGTAATACCTGGAATATAAAATGTTGTCTCCATTAAATATTATACCAATATTTTTCTGAAAAGTAAAAGAAAATTTGTGTAAGTATGGATCTATGTATTTATAGATTAGTTTCAGGTCCTGAATTTCTTCATTTTTGGATGCCCATATATGCGCAATATGCTATTAAGAAACAGAGGAATTAGGCAAAACAAAAATCCTTTATCCTGCCACATGGTGCATTCTGAGGAAAAAAGCAACTTCTAACCAAGGTTCTTATTTAATCTGAGAAGTTGAAGAAAATACTTGTGGCATACATGAGCAGGGAATAATATGCTTTAAAGTTATGGAAATCCTTACTTAGTAATGAGTGAAACAGCTCTGGGAACCCACCACACCCTGGGAGGCTTGCTTGCCTTAAAGCTTCGTGTATAGTCTCTGTGTTCCTTGTGCATCTTTGAGAGATGGGGTAGAGAATGATGACATCTTTGTCCAGTCTTTGTTGCACTTCGTTTTCCCCACTTAGCTATTTTCGTTATGTGTTTTCTTTCCTCAGCTGATGGACTACTGGCGCTCTGAACAGCCTTGGGAAAAACGGAGCTAAGGAAAAGCCCGAGGTCACATCCAGAAATGCAGCGTGGAGTCAGAGGCCAGGTGTTCATTTTGAACACAGTTTACCCCTAAAATATTCAACATTAAAGTTGGGATGAACTCTGACATTAGAAACCCTGGGATAGTTGCAGTTCTCTTCCATGTATTTTAGAGAGCACCTAACCTCTGCAGGATTAGGCATGGGGCTCTGAAAGGCATGCAGAGATGAACAAGACTGGCCTTTGCCTTGAAGTATAAGGTCCCAAGGAAAATAAGGTCCCAAGGAAAATAAGGTCCCAAGGAAAATAGGACACTGGGCGGGTGATGACCCCGGATGCTCTCAGGTGGAACAACTCAACCAAAGTTATGAGAAGCACGTTCTTCCATAGACATGGGCCTTGCCTGAAAGGAAAGGTCATTTATCATTTTTAAGAAGGCTTTTGAGCTTAATTGGAGTCTTAAGTTGAAACCCCAGGTAGTAAATAGGAATCACCCTAAAGCTCTTGTAGTCTTGAGTGTTATATGTCAAGTTGACTGCCCCTATATCTCTGCCCTGTTTCTGTAGTTGGCTAATAGTTCCCAAGTGAGACCCAGCTTGCATGGGGTGGGGAGTGGGTGAGGAAGTGGGTGGGGAGTGGGCGAGGAAGCAGGAGGGGGCAGAGGGGCTGCTTTCTGAGAGCATTTGCCTCTACTGGTCTCTTCCCTTGTGTCTCTGCTCCTTCCCTCTCCCCACTCCACACCCAAGCCTTATTTCCCTCTTTTCTTGCATTCACTTTTCCCTTATTCTCCCCGTTCCTTCCAAACCATGATTTCCCTATAGTGATCAGTAGATCCTAGTAACAATATCTAGAGGTATAGGGGAGTAAAATTTGTATCATCCTCAAAGAGGATTAAGGTAAATGCTTGGCTTTTCCCTGGTGCTATATGAATTGAAGATATATTGATATAAGAAACTTTTCTTAAAGGATGTATGTTTTTTTAGAAAATCAAAGTATAGCAGGGTTTATAATCTACATTTGAAAACTTTAAAACTTTTTAGGAAAGCATTTTGGAAGTTTGTAGCCCACTGGTGAATTGTGAAGAGAATCCATAATGGAAATATTTGATGAACTGGATTTTAACTATTTTCCTATTGGCTGAATAATATACTTTTTTGGGGGTGCTCTCTTTTATTTGAGGGCAGCCATTTTATTCACAGATCTGTGGCAGAGTATCAACATTTATTTCTAATACTTAATTTTTCATTGTTAGGGACAACTGTTTCAATCCAAACTCTGAGTGTGGATAAAGGGTACAGTATTTTTTTTTTTTTTAATTGCCTATGCTTTCCATTTTTGTTAGGATTTTAGTACATGATCAATCACAGAAATTTAAAATTTGCAGGAGTGGGTGTAGGCAGCAAATAAGACATTTGTGAGCTATGAATCAGAAAAGCTGCCAGGTTTGCAGAGTACTGCTTTGCTTTTAAGTTATGTGATAGGCATTTGTATGAAAGCAAGTTGACATTGAAGAAAGAATATTGAATTGAAGTCAGACCTGCAGTTTTAGTCTCCTTATGTGACCTTACAGATTTCTGATTCTGGAGCAGTAACAGCACCTATTTGGAAAACTTTTTTTCACATCAGTGAAGGGTGGTATAATATATAACTTCTAATATAACCAATAGTTTCTGGTTTGGGAATTTTTGGTATCTTTACAAATACTGGAAACTCATATTTTATTGACTCTGGGAAAATGCATATTTTTTGAAAAATCTGAAAATGATTAGATGAATTAATAACAACAGCAGCAAAAAACCACTAGTATACTGTGAGTTACTTGAGGGTAGGAGTCTATTTTTTTTTTTTTTTTTTAATTTAAATTCCTAGTCTGATTTGATACCTGGTATGTAGCTGATATTCAAAATCTAATGAATAAAGGAATGAAAAACAATTTCTAAGTTCTCATCCAAAAATAAAACATTACATCTAAAATAGATTTATTAAATGGAGTTCTTCTTGTTTTCAAGGGTTGTCTACTTATATAAACTAACATAATTTTGTTAGCATAAACTGTCTGCTTAAGAGATCTTGGGAAGATAGTTTAGGTCATATGTGATAACTTAGTGTCTAAGAAAGGAAGCTATTAATGCTCATGTAATTTCACTAAGAGTCTTTTTTTCCTAACAGAAAATTATTTTTCTAAACAGTATTTTCTAAACTTCCAGTTTTAACATTTTCAAAATTGCTTGATTTTTCTATAAACTAGACAAAAATTGACAAAAATAAATTAGCTTAACAACTCACACCTTTATATTTTTATAATTTCACATGTACCTTTTATATTTTTATATTTACATGCATATGAAACCATTTAAAACTCCGATATCTTTGGACTTGGGTATTACTAGGTTGAATTTTTTTTCTTGAACAATTTCTCCAAAACTAGGTTTTAGCAAGCTAAGTTTCATCATCATTCATCTAGCAGGTTTTATTTGCCAAGTTATGAACTCCCAGAAATGAGGGTTTAAAATAGCAGTGATACCACTATAATACTAATGATAAATGGCATACATTTCAAAACATTTAAAAATGATCATGGCTTTAAAGCCAAAGAGAGCTGGAAAATATTAATGGTATAGGGACTGTCCTCCATGGATCTGAATTATGTATAGCAGAGAGAGATAGAAAGAGATAAATTGCATAATAAATCAAAGTTCACTTGGTGTATTGTTTATTTAAAGAAAAAAAAAACTACACAAACTTTCTGTTTATGCAGCATGTAAGCTATTTGAAAAAAGATGAATAGTTCCAGATTCAGAATTATTCCAAGAACATTTAGCAACCAATGGAGGAATACTGAATGTAGGAAAATAATTACAGTGCATGTTTTGCAATGAAAAAATCTAGGAAAGCTCTGGATTTTTAAGATTTCAGTGTGCTTTTATTCTCTGATCAATTTGTTCCTTTTGCATCTTTTTTTAATTTATAAAATCAGATGTTTTAACCTTCCTTTCAAAAACCATAGCATCCAATATCATTCAGAAGTATGTATTAAAATTATACTAAGGCAATAATTAACAGGAAATGTTTCTTCTTGACAAATACGTTTATATATAAACATCACGATATGTTATTTGATGAATATGCAAAAATTACTTGCAGAATTCACTAGTAACCAGAGAAAAAATAGTGGACTTTCATAATACATTAAGAATTTTAGGAAGTGCCTACATGAGGGGGTTTTATGTAGTTCGTGTATTTTTTTGCAGGTGTGTTTAAAGTTAAGCATTTGATCAAATAGTGCTATAGAACTACTGTGTTATGTTTTTTATAAATAATTTACAACTAGTAGATTTAATTAGTATTTCTGTAAACAGCGCTGCAGTGCTTTTCGGCCTGATTTTTGCCAGTGTTCTGTGGGTTCTTATTCATTTGCCATATGGACACACATGCAACCCAGCCACCATGTCTTATCCCACATACCAAACAACTGTAGCACAGACTGCTGCGTGACCCTGGAGCCCATCACTGAGTGCCCTAATCAAAAGAACCACAGGACTACTGTAATATCTGTATAGGATTCTAAGATAGCATGCATAAAGACTGCCATGTTTCATAGTTCAGGTGAAAGAGCCATGGTATGGTTATTGCTGTAGAGATTATTTCCCTCTAAGGCAAGTTGCCTGTATATGGAATAACTTATTTTTAGAATAATTTTGAAAATGGTGCCATAGATAATTCACACATGCATGCACTCATTCAACATTTACTGAAAGGTACTACTCCAGGAGCTAGAGAAATGAAAATATAAATGTTCATGTCAGTCATCCCTCCTTCTGCCTGCGGGTCCAGTTATTCCCATGTTTCTGCTGATGTTTCCTGACTCGGACATTCACCATCATCCTGTCTAGTGGGCCTCAACTGACCCGTTTGTTGCTCACCCAGTCTAGGAGACCATAGGTCTCTGTGCATGATCTTTACAGTTAAATTGGAGGCTAATGGAAATACTGGAAGTGAGATGGGAAAATGATTTAAGCTTGTGAGAGAGAGCAGAGGCAAGCAAGAATGTTCAGAGTGGAGTGAAGATCATGGGGTCCTTAAAGAAGGCTGAGAGAGCCAAATGGAAGGAGGTGAGGACCTCCCTCCAGGTGGGTGGCTGGCAGTGATGCTGGAATTTGAGGCTGTGTCAGGGTTTCTATGGGGAGAAGGAGGAGTGTAGAGACCATCATGGCCACAAGTGTGAGGCTGTCTCCCAGGAACTGCTGATCTCTTCTTGCCCATTTCATGTGACTCATGTGGATTGGTATAGAAAAGGAAACAACAAGACAATAAATGTGGAAAAAAAGGATGTTGTTTCTATTGATATTTTAGTGGGTAGAAATGTCCTAAGATGATTGGATTTTTTTCTCTAATAGTTATAATATGCAAAGATTTTTATATCCAGGAATCAATGAGGAAGTTGTAATTGTGCTCATGTGATTGATGCATATTGATTGGCATACTTTAAAATGTAGATGGCAAAGTTAAAATGCTTCTACATTTTCAGAATATGCCAAAAATACATTTCTGACAAAGTTCCTATGGTACTTTTTTAGAATGTGAAGAGTTTTCATCAGGTGACATACTTGTTGCCTAGATTTTTAGAGCTTATAGATTGATAGGAATATTATAGATAGATATTCCAGAATCGCCCCTTCCTGAAAATGAAGTCTTTTAAAAACTTTATAATAAATACTAATCTCCATTTTTGGGGCATTTTATTGACTAAATAAAAACTGAAATTTGTACTTTGAGAGAAGATTTTTTTTTCCCATTAGGAAGCATATTTATTTATTTCAAAGGGAAACAAAATAAAATGGAAGAAATGTTTAAATGCTCTTCATTCACAGTGTTGAAAATGCTTAGAGGAAGTATTCACATTTTTCCTTAACACAATGTAACAAGCAATTAATTTTTTGGCACAGCGATAAATCTGCTTTACTAAGGTGTTTTGTGTTTTAATAAGTGACAGTACATGCTAGTATATATTCATTTATATTGATAGTTGGGCCAAAAAAATGAATTTAATTCATAAATTATTGCCTTGGGCTTTGAGATTTTGCATGCATTATCCCAATGGGATGGCATCACATTCAGTACAGTATAAGTATAAAAAAAATCATTAGCAGTACAACCATATTAAAGTATTCTAGTTCTCCTGAAATGTTACCATCTTTGATCTACTCAGTTTCCTAAAATAAATTTATAAGCAAATTATTTAGTAATGTTAATCCTTTGAATAGCCATGATTAATAATGGAGTATTGTTTAGAACAACAAAAACAGCAACAAATGCCAAAATGTCACTTACACAAAGATAGCACTTTAAAAAATATTGCCATCATTTATTCATTCATTCATTTGCTCATTTGTTCATTTAATTTTATTATATACCTGTTCTAATTTTAAGAGTAGAGCTGTCTCAAAATTATTGCTTTTGAAATTTATGTAGCTGTGATTTATACATTTAGTAAAGGCAAATGGTGCCTGCTTAGCAAATTATGCCAATTTTTAAAAAAAGTTTCTAGCTATATGAATTTTATTCATGCCAGACTATCCTCCAAGATTTTCTTGGATGATTCCTTTGACAAGGCATTTCTGTCAGAGAGAGTCTTAACTATATGAGTGTACCAACAAATTTGTTTACTTAAATTTTTATAATTTGCTTTTACATTTAAAGAAAAAAAACATTCATCCATAATGTTAGAAATATTTATGGAGTTTCTATTAGGTGTCAGGTTATAGGCTAAGTGTTTTATTTGCTACTTCATTTAAAGATGAGGACCTGGATGCTTGGAGTGGCTAACTAAGCTTGTCCTGGGTCCTAGAGCTAGTAAATGGTAGAGCAAGTGCTTTAACCCAGGTCATCTTGACCTCAGCATCTGACTCCTAACTCTACATATATTATATCTTCCTGGAGACATGGGAGTGTTTACAACACTGCAAATAAAGAACAATAGTGTCTACAACTAAATATTACAAAAATATTTTTATTTTTCCCAATTCAGAATTCTTGAAACCTAATAAAAAGATGATGTAGTAAAAATTCATGAGTATAGAGAAAAATATAGTGCTGTATTTTAATGCTCTAGATGAGTAGATGAATGAATGGAAAGAAAATTAAAGGAAATTCAAGAATGGCATGAACAAAACCTTTATACATCTAAATGCACATGAATCAGTCTTCATCATTTCTAAACATCTTAGGCATTTTAAGAAAGCAACAAGATTTCTCAGTAAAACAATGTGGTTTTTCTATGTAAATATAATGGCGTAACAGGTGTGTTGGCTAGTGATAAGATACTCTGCCAAGCAACAAATAAATAATTGTGCATGAATCCCAGGAAGATGATTGCCCTGGGGTGTATTTGAATGTGATTTTTAGAATGCCATTCTAATTTTTATTGGTATAAGAAATATTTGCATATCCTTATTTAGAATGGTAAAGTTGACACCATTTTTACTAATATGTTTTAATATATTAAAAATTATGAAATATAAGTACAAGAGATATAAAACATATCTATGCCATTTAAGAAAAAAATAAAAGAGAATAAAGTTCTTCTCACCATCCAGGTTAAGAAACAGTTTACTGTTCTTTAATAGAGAAAATGCTGTTCCTTTTGTTTGGAATTCCATCTCTTCATTCCATGCCCAGCCCCTTTATTTGGCGATTTCCTTTTTAAACATTTTAAAAATCATGACTCCATTAGGAAGGCTTCCCAGGTTTTCCAAGACTTGGTTAGCCACTCCTAAATTGTTCCAAAGCATCCTATACTTAACTATTTGTTCCACTTATACTGATTTGAAATTTTATGTTTACTAGTAATCTCCTCAATGGACCATAAAGTCTTTGAAAGCAGAGAATGAGCTTTGTTTATCAGTAACCTAAGCATCTTTTTCAGTGGCTGGCACTTAGGAGATGCCTTATAAATGTATATTTTAAATAAGTTAATAAATGTTTTGAATTATTTGCATGTTTCAAACAACTGTTTCATTACACTGTAACCCAACTCTAAAAGTTGCCACTCTTAAACTTGAGAAAATTACTGCTCTGTAACAAACTCCATCACCTCTGCCAAATTTTAGGGTGCATTATCTATATACCCAAATCAAAGGCAAGGTAATACATTACATTTCCAGGAAAAAATGATACATACTCGGTTTTTCCATATCTTTGACCAGTTATTAAAGAGTAAGGTATGAGGGTAGTCAGGTCGGGAATATGCCACCAACATCAGGGTCATTTTTGTTGCCCTGGATGATGAGGAATATGTGCACATACTAATCCTGAAATTGCAGAGCAGGCTCTTCCCCAATAGAGGACACCCTTCCTTGGATAGGAATATTTGCAACTTTCAGAGCAGGGAAGATTTTTATAGAATAGTCTTTGTGCATGATTCCTTTCTTACCTTATAGTCAAAATATGATGACTAAAAATTTTTTCAAAGTTAGTCAACCTGCACAGAAACATTTTCTTATGTACCTTTCTTATAAATATACTCCACTGGGCAGGGCACTGATAGTTTAGAAGTCTGAGTTATATGTATGCTGAGAGACTGGTCTTTATATAGAATTCAGGGTACAGTATCTACAATATCTTAAATAAAGCAATTTTCATTAAATGACTCAGGGGATAAGATGTGGCTCAAGCAGTTGAGTGCCCACCTCCCACATGGAAGGTCCCAGTTTCGATTCCCGGTGCCTTCTGAAAAAAAAACAAAACAAAACAAGCAAAACAGATGATAAAACTAAGTCAGGGAAGCTGATGTGGCTCAGTGGTTAAGCGCTGGCTTCCCACATATGAGGTCCCAGCTTCAGTCCCTGGCCCCTGGTTCCTCAAAAATCAAACAAAAAATCTCAGTATCTTAGGTAAAAGACATGTATCAAATCCTATATTTTTTTGCCTTGCCTTCTCTTTGCCTACATCACTCCTACTCCAATCTTGTGCAAATTTTAGACATCTTTATTCTTAAAATGAGGCAAGTTTATAAACAAAAAATCAAATAAATATGAACAGTCAAATTGAGTAGAAAAAGAATGTATTAGTGAGACCAGTTGAGATCTGTATTTATGCTAATGGATGGAAGACTGTCTAAATGAATTGGGGAAACTTCTTAGAAGGAATGCCCTTTTTTATGTATGTAATGCCAAAGTAAGAAGATAAACCTGGAAGTAAATAGATGAGATGTAGGAGGTGAAGAAATAGGCAGAAATTTCAAAAGTTTATTATTTTCCCATTGAAAATGAGTTATTTCCTTCTAAGAGTAATATTTTAAATGTTTTACAGTAGATTGACCTGGTTGCTACCCCATCAGAACTGAAGCCAGTGCCTCCTGGAGGCCAGTTAAGTTGCTGTGTTGTGGGTTCATGGGTTGTTAGGGAAAATTTGGTGGGCATGAGAAAGAGGCTATTTATGAACTGCTATGGAAGTATAACAATATTTTAATTAATTTCCATGTCTTTATTGGAACTTTCTACCTTTTTTTTTTTTTTTTTTTTTTTTAACGTTTTCCCAAGATGTTGCACTATCTGGATAGTTACTGACACCTCTGGAAAGGAGAGGAAGGAAGCTTTTTAGCTTTTTTTGGATTTTATTCCATGCAGTTGGAACCCATGAGTATTGAAATAAATGAAGCAGTTCAATAAATGATTTTCTCCTATAAGTTTTAGTAAACTTAGCTTGGTTAGATATTATGTACATGATGCCTCAATTTCCGCAATATGTGGTAACTCTGTTAGCAGAGTCGTGGCTCTGTAGGAGATGCTGGCACCGCAGCTCTTGTGTGGTCACTTTCACTTTGACCCCCCCCCCCAACCCCCGGGCCCCTTCATCCTGGTCTCTAGAACTTGCTGGCTCTGGGTTGGGGCCAAATGTTAATAACCCAGAATAAACCAGCATGAGTTTCTTAGAGGGCTTATAAAAGGAGTAAAACAGTAAGATGCCAAAGGGACAAGAGGGGGAACATGTTTAATACACTTCCAGATGTCGGAGAAGAGCATGATCAGTGTCTTTTCCACCAGAAAATGGGAACTCTGAGGTTGGACATGGACTGTAATTTCTCCGCTGGCGCCCGGTACACAGTGCATTAAAGGCATGCAATGTTTCTGAAAAGGAGGATGAAAGTTGCAGAGCAAAATTGGGATAGGACATGTTTATTTAGATTTAATTCCATGTTGTTTGCTGGTTCCCTTAATAGTGACCTTCAAGTAAGATAGAAATACTGAAAGCAAGAATAAAGCAAAGGAAAAAAAAAAAAACAATGGTGTAGAAAATAAAGTGGCAGAAAATTCAGTGAAAATTTATTGGCTAGAATGTAGATGGTAGCTAAAAGAAAACTTGAAACCTGGGAATTTTAAGAAAAAATGAAATTAAAATATATAAACGGAACAAAGTTCATTAAGTGAGTTTGATATTTGTGAAGAACGCTTCATATAACCAAAGATGGGCATGATTTGCCATAAGAGAGAACATGCTTGATGGTTTTGGTTACTTTTTTTTTTGGTAAAATCTTCTAAGAATTCGATTTAAAAACAGTCCTTTCCTATGTGGTTGAATTGTGATCTAGCAAGTATGACTGTCAGGTATCAATTCGGTGAAGTAGGAGAAAATGGAAATTATTTTACTGAGTATTTGAGTTATTTTCATAAATAGTGAAGTATCCTTATAGTTAATAAGAGGGCATTTGCTCTCAACATAGCAAATAACCTCCAAGGTTGCAACCATTAACTAAAGGATGGGGTGGGATTGGAGGAAATGTTTCATTGAGTTCAGTAGCACTGAAAGGTTGAAGATGGACGTATGAGCACATGGTCATTGTATTAATGACTAGGGAATTTAATGTCTTGGTCACCAACTCCATTATGAAATTTAGGAATACTTTTGCACATGCTTTGTATTTTGCCACCATTTAATGTCATGAAGTCACTAGAGCACTATCCAGTATAAGATTCTTTGACATTACAACTTCAAACTTTAAGCTGATCTCTGTGCGGTATTTTATAAATGAGGGAGATACCATTGGAGGGGATGGTTAATTTAAATTGGACAACTGGAGAACCAATTAAATAAATCTGAAACTCCCTACTCAAAGATGACAAGGTCATTAGTATGAATGAGGAGCTGCATAATGGAAGTATCGTGTGATTGTGTATATTTATGGAAGGAAAAGAAGAAGGAGGGCCAGATGTAGGAAACAGGTATGGTCTTTATAGAGTTATTTATGTGAATATCAAAATTATCCATAATAAGGATTGGGCTCTAGAAGGAGGAAATGGTGTCAGATAATCAGATAGTATAGGTTCAAATATGGAGAAGAGAAATAAAACAGGAAAGGAAACATCTAAATCTTGCAAAGTGAGATAATAAGACAAAAAATCCCTTCCATCTTATAATTTGATATCTTTTGATTCAGGAAGAAGTTTTTTGCCATGATTTCATATTTCTGTAATATAACTTGAAGAAATTGTTAATATAATTTCAAATTTTATCCTTTAAACATTGACTAGTTGGGGAAGTAATGCCCAATAATGCTTTTATATTACCTAATTGGTAACTTGTTAACATTTTAATTTAATATCAGTAAAAAAATTATTAAAATTAAATGGCTGCTATAATATGTCATTAGCGATTCAGTTGACAAAAATAAAACATCTTGTGTCTATGCTTTTATGCATTTCTGTCTCCAGGCTTCCGCCCTACCAATATGCCCCTTCCTGGTTTTGGTCAGCCAGTTTTTACAGCATATAAATGGCTACGTGTAAATGGGTAGCAAAAACTTCTCTAAAATTCCTTTTTTTTTTTTTTTTTGTCTGAAACCACTGATTCCCACCTCTTTGTCACACATGTAGAAAGGTAACTGCACAATGCTCTTTACTTATCTCCTTGTTTCTCTGTGGTTCCTCTCTGGCTACCACACTTGTGTTTATTTTATCTCCCAATAATATAGTACATTATTTAAAGGCAAGAACTCTATCTTTTGAAATCTCCATCTTCTCTTTCCTTCCCCCAGGGTACAGGAATGCATGCAGAGCATTCAGGGGTAATCAGTAAATGATTGACCAGTAAAAAACTGATTGAATGAATAAATTTCATGGACCCTTTTCAAAAGATAATGATTTTCAATGTGTGTTAGATTTCAAATTTACTTACTGAAAGTGTTAGTTTTTTGTTTTTTTGTTTGTTTTAGTATTTAAAAATGCATTTTATATTTTTCCTGGATGACTTTTCATAGTAGTATATAAGTGAGTAGTTTGGAATTTTTAACATTTTTCTCTGGGGTATCTTTCTGATGCCTTAGTTCTTGTTATTTGTTCAGGTATATCAGATTAAGCAACATCTCATAGTATAATTTATTTTATAGGTGGGTTAAATAAACTGCATCTTTCAATTTCTTGGAAAAACAAGCCTAACTATTATAACAAATAAAACAAATGCAGCAGTAAAATGCATAAACATATAGTTATATTATTTAATCATGAAGAATTACCTTCTATGGTGTGTAACTTTATTATTCTACTGATAATTTAATTTTTTTGTCCTTAAATTTGATTCTGTTAAAGGTGCAATCATTTGGAAACTTTTTTTTTCCACTCCAGGTTCCAAACTCTTCCTTATGTCCAGCTGCCTTCTCCATGGAGTCTGCTTCTGCATGGCTCAGGCCTCATGATCCCTTAGCTGGATGTTGTGGGACGCTCTGATCATTCTTCCCCCTTCCCCTACTTCCTGTAATCTGGGCTTTTACTGAATCCAGGCTGATTTTCCTAAAGTGCACTAAAGTCCTGTCTCTGCCTAGCTTAGGATCCTTTCGTGATTGTCTAAATACAAAAGGCCCTTGGATGAGATTTAAGGAATTCCATGGTTTGAGTCTTGCTGACCATTCAAGCCCCATCAGTTGCCTCCCTCCACTTCTCCCATTTTCCAGCCATAGTCACATGTCCTGTAAGTTACCCTACTGCTTTATGACTTCTCATTTTCCTCATGACGCTCCTTCTGTTCCAATACTTCAAACTTCTCACTACCTACCATTGTCCCTGAAAACTCTGTTTTTTCTTGACTTTTCTGAAGGACTCACCTATCAAATGGAGGCTTCCTCAATCTTGCTAAGGTAGAATTGTCCACTACCTCCTTTGTGTCCTGAACTGTGGTTCCCGCCCTCTCTAAGCATATACTCTAGTCAGGCATACATTCAAACAGGGAATTAGAACCTGGTGTGAATTGTATTCTGATTGGGAGGCACAGGATGTCACAGAGCATGTTACCAGGATACTTGACTCAGACATTCAGAGAGTGACAGTTGAGGTGAAACTTGAAGGATGAATAGGTCTTATCTAAGAAAGGGTGGGGAAGGGGTTTGGGGGAATCATTCCAGGCAGGGTGGTGGTGGGGTAGAGTGAGAGAGGAGCTCACCAATCTTCCTGTGGCTTGAGTATTAATTCAGGATGTGGAGTGAAGACAGAACAGGAACTATGGAAACAGGGAGCCATGAAAGCTTTGATTAGAAGAAAGATCTGATCAGATAATATCATAAAACGATCTCTCTGGTTGCAGTGAAAACATATTGGTGGGGGACAAAGGGGGACATAAAGGAGTTAGGGTGTTGTAACATTTCTGGAGAGGTGGTGCTGGCACAAATGGAAAGAAATGTTTGGATCATAGATGTTCTTAGGAGGACTAATAGTATTTGCAAGTGCTTGGATACCTGGTGGATAAAGGGAAGAAGAAATGCAGGATGATGCCCAGAGTTCTGACATGGACAGTGGGTGGTGCCATTTAACAAGAGTAGGCACCACTGAGGAGCTTGCTGGGGAAGATGAATATCTCAGTTTTGTATTTGAGGTTCCTGTGGGACATGAAACTACAGCAGGCTGGTAGGCAGCCTGAAACCTAGGAGATGGTCCAAACTGCCTATCTCCCTTTCTGGAGTGTAATCATGTGTTTGTCATCTTTGAATGCTTTATGACCCTCATACAGTTGTCTTTCAATAACCATTCGAATGAATGAATGAATATATTAATGAATGGACGAACTGGGAATACTCCTTAGCGTGATCTTCTCTATCCGCTCTTCTACACAAAAGTGCTAAATTTGGGTCTTTTAGCCATTCAAAATTATCTCGTTAGCCTTTTCAGTAATCTTATCATGAATACTTATAGTATTGAAGAGAAACTATACAAAAAAGCACATTCCAAGACATCAGAGATAAATATAAGAACCGTTTCCCTTCCCAGACTTCCTGAACACATCTTTTCTGGTCCTGTGTAGGTGTTGCTATCTGCTTTTTTCTACTTGAGATTCAGGTTGGTTGTGACTTTAATAAAGGTCCCACATAGATACTCAGGTACTATTTTGTATTATCGGGGCTAGTGTTCAGATAATGAAAAATTGACTGTAGTTTTAAAGTCTAAGTAGTTCAGATTTCTGCAAGGTACACTTACGCACATAATGAGAAAATGAATCATGCTTTCCTAAGTGGATCCAGTCGGGTGTCATTTCACACCCTCCCCCCATTTATATTCACTTTGGAGTTAGTTTGGCATTATCTCTAGGTGTTATAAGAGAGAGGTGGTAAAGATTCTTGTGCAAAATAATATTGCCTAAAATAGAGTAAATGTGTTTTCAAATGTAAATTTCTTGAGAAGTCACAGGCACACACATTGTCTCTCATTTAAGTGTCTTGTTGGACCAGGCTGTAATACTGGCCAAGGAAATTTTTGCAAGTTAACCACTCAGGAACAGCAGATGTTCCTTTGGTGGGGAAAGACACTATAAGTCAAGGTCAAGACTTTGGGAGCTAAATAATAGAACTGAACTAGGGTAGTTTTCTTTCAGAAAGCAATCCTCAAGGTCATGGATTCTGTCTTCAAAAATTCTTGCGATCTGAAGTGATTAAGAATTGAACTTTCTTATGTTTATCATAAACCACTAGGGAAGAAATCAAGTGAATCTGAGCTCTGATGAGGAAGGCTTGGGTCTCAGTCAAGGTAGCTGCAATCAGAATATAATTCAAGATGCTGGGATAGGAGATCACTGATTTCTGCAAAAAGACAAGTAGGGACCCCCCCCCAAAGAGTCACTCTTGATCTTCATTTTAAACTTTGCTTTGCAAATTAAGCCTTTAAAAAAGCATCCTTGATTGAGGTGAACTAGGCATACTTTTAAGTTACATTTTACTTAACTCTATCTCTGCAGGATAAGTATACTGTGGTTGTGCCTGTGCACTTGGAGATCTGTTTGGCTGAAAATACTGAAATAATTTTGTAAGATGTTATATGTTACAGTGTGGAAGAGTTTTGATGATTTTATTGCAGAGGTGTTCTGGTCTCCAACAAAGAATGAAATAATGCAATTTAAAAGTTTTATTAAGTGAAATTTTTTGTGTGTAGATACCCTTGATTGCCATCCTTAAGCTGGCGACTCTCAAATATTTCACCTCCTCACCAGATCTCGGAGCTCAGTCTGAATATCAAAGTGCTCATGTGACATCAGGATTGCTTGGATGTCATGATAACTCAAAATCTGCAGGTCTCAACCTGAACTCATGATTTGTCCTTCAGACCTGGTCTGGATCCTCTGTTTTGTATCTCAGCCGATTGCATCACTCCCTGTGCAATTGTACACCTGAAGCCCAGGATAGGGTTGTATCCTTGCTACTGTCCCCAATTCGTCAGCAACCCCTTTAGTATTTCTAGAATCTATATCTCCTCTCTCCAACTCCTGTGAGAACACAAGATCACTGTAGTTCAGCGATTTGTGTCCCCCAGGGCTGCTGCTTATCATCGAACTATCCACAAATGTCAATATTGCCAAGGTCGGGATTCCTGCTCCAGTCCAAGCCAACACTGTCTCATCCCTGGATTACCACAATAGCCTTTTAACTGGTTCTCTTCTATCTACTCCTGCCCCCATCATTCTATACACAGAGGTGATTTTTAAACTATGCAAGCCCAGCTTAAGTACCCTTCAGCACTTCTCACTAATTTTAGGATAAAGACCACAGTTCCTTAGGATGGTCTGTGAGGCCATGCAGGGTGTGGTCCCTGGCCACTTTTCAAGCCCCAGTGCTTCCTGTTGCTCCCGGCTCGCTCTCTGTTCTGTAACTATCTTGGTTTCTTTCTCCTCTTTGCATGTATCTTTTTTTTTTTTTTAATTATGGGTAAAAATCAAAATTCTCACAATACATACAAACATTTGCAAAATGATATATAAATATATATGCATATATGTGTATTTGCTTACAAAAATGTTGTTTATATATATATGTATATATATATACACATATATACACATATACACATATATTTTAAGAGGTGCTTAGATTACCCAAAATATTACACGGAACCATGTATCTTGATCCTTACTGCCTATGGGCTTTCACGTGCTCTCCCTCTTCCTGGAATATGATTCTCCCCACATTTATCTAGTTAATTCTGTTTGCTTATTCATTGGTTTGTAACCCAAACATCAGTGTATTCCAGTAGGGTGCCTTGAACCCCACTCTAGATTGGTCTTTCAATACAGACTCTCAAGCCCTGGACTTTGTTATTGTATCACTTAAATTTGTTGTAAAATTGTTTCCCTGTTTTAAAAGGGGGCTAATTAAAATAATAACAGCTGATATTTGTTAATCACTTATACCAGACACCCTTCTAGTTGCTGTATATGTATTTTTCTTTCATCGTCAAAACCTTGCTACCTTATTAAGTAGAGTTGAAGACACATTTTCCCAACATCTCTGAGATTAGGATGTCTTACTGCCAGTGGCACTTTAAAGTTGATAGAACATGATATTAATTCCATTTTACAAATGGCTGAAGCCCAAAGAGGTTACTTAACTTGCCTAAGATTACATACCAAGCAAGTGATGGTATCAGGATTCAAACCAGGCCATCTGATGTCATGGTCAATATCAACTTCAGTTTAGTGCCTCCCTGCATCATAAGGTTTGCTGTAGGATTATCAAGATAATACATGTCTAGCAGAAAGGAAGTTTCCTGGAGGGCAAGACCTCTGTCTCTTCTGCTTTTCGGTGTTTTTACTTTGCTTAACACTGAACTGGGTAATGCTTTTTTTTTAAATGAACAAATAAATATTTGACTGAAGAGAAGGGACTATTACACAGAATTGGAGCCCTATCATCTGAAGACAAATGTTCACCTTGATTGAGTGATTTGTGCCTCTCTTGTAGCACTTACTCCATTCTGTGTGAAAACATTTATTTGTGTATTGTTTTTTATTTCTTACCAGATTATCAGTTCCCTACATGTGTGGCATTGCATCCTCAGTACCTATCACAGTGTATTTTATAGAAGACATTCAGTACTTTTGCTGGACTAATTGACTCTTTAATTACTCCAGCACTGCCTGCTCTGTTTAGGACCTAGTACTGTCAAGAAGGAAGATTATCTCTGGGGATTTTTAAAATTTTTTTTATTTTATTTTACCGGGAGGTCCCGGGGATCGAACCCAGGTCCCTCCATATGGGAGACAGATGCCCAACCAGTTGAGCCATATTCGCCCCTCTGGGGATTTTTTAATAGCATAATAAAACCTTTTTAACATTGAGATGCTATAATTTCCAAATTATCTTCAGGATGAAATCAAAAGGATACTCCTACGTAACTTTACATACTGACTGTAAGTTACATGATGAAAACAGTCATCATACTCAGTTGAAAAATAGAGATGGGAATCTCTATTTGGGTTAATTTTCCTTATTTTTTCCAGTTTAATCTAGGTTACTGGTATTTTTTACACAGGGTTTCAGAGGGCTAAATCATCAACCTTTATATGCTGGCCTTAAATATTAAAGAATGAGAAGATGGGTTTGTTTTTTAAAGATTTATTTATTTATCCCCCCCCCATTGTTTTTACGCTCTCTGTCTTACTCTCTGTGTCCATTCGCTGTGTGCTCTCTGTGTCTGCTTGTCTTCTCTTTTCGTCTTCTCTTTAGGAGGCACTGGGAACCGATCCTGGGACCTCTTATGTGGGAGAGAGGCACTCAATCACGTGAGCCACCTCAGCTCCCTGGTTTGTTGTGTCTCCCATTGTTTCTCCTCTTTGTCTGTTTTTGTTGCACCTGCTCACCATGTGGGCCAGCTCACCTTCACCAGGAGGCCCAGGAAACGAACGCAGGACCTCCCATGTGGTAGAAGGAAGCACAATCGCTTGAGCCACATCCGCTTCCCAAGAGGACGGGTTTTTAAGAATTGGAGGTTTACTCATGATAATGTAGAATAATGAATTTATTGTTTTCCAATTGGCTATGCTTGTTGGAAGGCTAAAGAATGAATCTTTTTGTGCCAAGGAGATTGTTGGGTCTTGGACCTAAACAAGTTACCTGTCTTCTTCCATTTGGCTCTGGTTTCATCTCTTTGGCAGCTGAATGCAAAGGGTTTTGTGTTCTGCCCTGTCGTTGCCAAAAGTTCACAGAAGAGATAGTTTTTGGCAGGTTGTACTTGTTTAAAGGACAAAGGTGTTTGAATTCCACACTTCAATTTTCAGGGACTTGTTTGTATACTATAGGTGAGAGGTTCGCAGAACCATGCGTTATGTACTAAGCACTTGGGCACAGACCACATGTTTTACCTTGATTGGCTGCTCAGAAAGTTCCACGGTGGTCTTTGTTAGCTGGACTATACACTGACTGAGGTCCAAGAGGGAGCACTGGGTGGAATGAAAATCATTGTTGTACAGCTTCAGAATTTAAATGCCCTAGAATACAAGAAGGGAGGATATTTAAGTGTAATGACTTCTTTGACCACTAACATGATCCACTAACATGATCCCAGACAGCTGTGCCTATCGGTTGATATTTCCAGGCCAAAAAACATAAATTAATGTAGAGTATCTATAGCCCACAAACTAGCAATCTGCATATTCTATTTTTTTTTTACTTCAATTATTTTTAAAGCATTTTGGATATAGCAGGATCCTGTAATACATTTTGAAATATGCCATTTCTTTGTCGTATTCGTATTCATTACTTTGTAGATCTACATATTTGGAGGAGTGTTACAAATTTATAAAATATTAGAAGGAATGTGTGTAATTATGTTCTAATAGACAAACAAAAACAATGCAAAGGCAACTTCCTTTTATTATTTATATATACAGGTGGGTTTATGAACCTATATTAGTCACTGTCAGATAACCAAATCAAAAAATTTTCTTTTCACAAAAGTTGATGAGGAATTTACTTCCTTCAAGCTAACAGTCTATACTACTCTTTCTTAAATTTTTAATGTGCATTTTCTTTTACCCTGAATTTCTACCTTTACTGATAAACTAATAGAAATCTACCAAGATAAATGTATAGAAATGTTCGTTTCAATATTGTTTATAGCAAAAATTTGGAAACACCTTAAATCCTTATAAATAGGCAACTGGACAAATGACTATGTTCATCCAGTGAAAAGCTGTGCAGTGTTTAAAGAGATTGGAGTAGATGTGTATGCGCCGGTGTGGCCTGAATCCAAAATGTATTTGCAGATTGTAAAGTATGGTTGAGAATATGATTTTATTTGTGTAAATAAAATGAGGTTTACATATATGTGCTTCTGAGTGTATATTTCCTTTCTGGAAATATACATACGAAACAATTAGCAGTGGTAGCCTTTGGTGATAGACTCAGAGACAGGGGAATTTTTATATTTGCCTTTATATTCCTCTCTGCATTTTAAAGTATTAAAAATAATGTCATAAACTAGTTCCATTTTAATTTAGAAGCAGAATACGTTGGTATTGAATCCTTAACTCATGGTTGGTTGTTTTTCCATATCGGATGCCATTTGATTAAATAGTGAGTGGAAAGAGTAAAATGCGAAGAAAAAGGAGAAAGTGTATGTTTTAATTTTGTTCCACCTGCCTTCCCAGAAACATCAGAGGACTCATCCGAGGGTCTGTGCATCTTCCTGTATGTGGGGTATTGCAGTCCCTGCAGTAAGTGTTAAGAGTTCATCATTACAGAGAATTTCCTTAGTCTGAGATGGGTACTCTGTTTTCAAGGTCAAATTATAGCTTGCATAATTACTTTTGTTCATTTCCCTCTCCTCTCTTTCTAATAGATAGCAATGCTATTTTTGTTATGATAATAATGGATGCTTAGGGATTTCCCCCCCCCCCCAAATTCTTTGTTGCCTTTCCATAATTCACATAATGTATTCAGAATATTGGTGAGCCTTTTATCTCTCTTATTATAAATGGTCAAATTGAAATTTAGTGAAAACAGCTGTCTCTGTTCAGGGATGATGGCTGAATTAAGATACCCAGAGGGCAGTTACCAACAAACTCTCTCAAATGTTTGCTTTGTATTCTATCTGAACAGTGAGTCGCTACAGTTAACCAAAAGGTGAGGTCTCTCTAGAGGCTACTTTTTTTTTTTTTTTTTTTTTTTTAAAAAGGGCATTTATCATCAAAGATAATAAAATATTCTGATCCTTGGATGGAAGTGCTTGGGAAGAAATATTAATTTAAAGCCTATATAATGTTTTTATACTTTGTCACCAAACAAGTATTAAGCCTTATAAATTTGTGCCTTTAGCCATTTTTGTTCTATAAGTAAAGGTAGAGGGAACAGAGATAACTACAGTTAGACAACAGGACAGGATAACAATAAAGGTAGAAAGTTAGGTTTAAATTCTTATGGGTCAACCCTTGGTTCATTGTCATAGGACATGGTTACACTGCACTTGGAAAACCATTTTTACTTACATGGATCTTGAAATCAGCACAGACGAAGCAGAAAATAACTGAATCTTGTTTTAATCTGAAAGATTTCAAAATGCCAATCAGATCCCTGGCTTGCTCCAGTTTTCAGAAATACTGTGTAAAATGTAGTTCATAAGGCAGATTTTGGCTCTAAAACACTGAATTAAAATTATTCTTAGGAAGGCTTCAATTAACTCCATAGCAAAACTACCAGTATTCTCAATTTTGTAGCTAGAGATGCTTATGAGGGTAGCAGATGGCCACACAAAGCAATCGTGTTATTTTATTTCTAAATTTAATGTAAACTGAACTCATAAATTCTTAAAAATAAGACTTCTCAAATTTACCACAACATTGCTTGGCTCCTGAGTCAAATCCTAGGATCTTAAAAAGTCCTCTAAATTTGCTGATATGATTTTCTAAAATAATAAACTAACTCAGTAGTAGTAACCTCTCAGTACCATTAATTGATAGAACTTACATATACTCCCCCCCCCCCCCCCGCCCCAGAGTGTCAGCTCATTCTGTGAGACATTGAATGTAGTTGTTGAACACAAGAACTTTGTAGTCAGATCAGTTTGGAATTGAACCCTGGCTCTGCAAATAGCTAGCTGGGAAAATTTAGGCAAGTTATATTGCTGCCTTAAAACTCCCTGCCCTCATTTGTAGATGCATAACTTTTAGGTTATGTATGAATCCAGTGAGAGAAGCCAAATGAAACAGTTATTCAGCATAGTACCAAGAATATAGTAAGTGCTCGATTATTATTAGTGGTTTTTATTAAATCCTTTTTTAAAAAACATTGGCCGACAAGAAATAGAAGAAATTGACCATGACTTCTTTAAATTTTGTAAGTATTAAAAAAAAAAGAAACAGATAACATAGCTAGTATAATTATGAAGATGTCTTGTCTTGCCTTTAGGTATGGATAAGAGTTTAAAATTTTAACGGCTGGAGCAGCCTGGGCACTGACGCTTCGGAATGGATGCTGGCAAATAGGTCTTGCCAGTGCGTTCCAGCTGAACCAGTCTGGCCTTTGGAAGATCTTCCTGTGGAGTGATGGTGGTGCCTGTGTTTCTGTGACATGGCATTATCATTAGATGTCTGATTGGAAAATACGGGGTCCTATGTAGTTACGTTTTACTCATTTCTATGTGAGGCAGAAAAACTTTTTTTTGTGGCATGTGTTAACCCACTTGGTGACATTTCCAGAATGAAATAATTTTAGAACTGATGGGGACCTAAGATACCACCTAGTATATACCCTTCTCCAACTTGCAAATTGGGAAATTGAATGCCCAGAGAGTAGGCGTGTGCCCAAGATTCTGAGTGTCTAGTGCTCTCTCCTTCACTTTACACAGCTTTCTAGGGATCGGTGTTTCCCATGTGCTTTTTTCTGAACCTAATCAAACGCTGTAGAATGGAAATATGGATGGTGCAGGAAATGGGGGTGGGTGGGTGGGTTGTGTCTTCACTTTAAGAAACACCTGAGGAGTTGTAGTTGAGGAACAAAAAACCTTTTGTTACCGCTTGCATTTTTTTGTGTGTGCATGTGTGTGAATTCCATGTTGTTGTTGTTTTTTTTTTCCTTAAAAAATGTCAAGTGTACAAACATTATTCTGGTTAGTTGAAAGTTACAACTGGATTCTAGTTATTTGAGGTTTTTCCTCGGTAAAGAAGTTGCATTAATTTCTCTGCCTTCTTTCCATAGTGAATCCACTATTAAGATGTGGAGCATTCTGTCACAGAGTGTTGCCTGTGTTAAAAGCTCTTCTAAGCATTGGCCCCTTTTGCTACTCAGTGATCAAACTTCCTTCTAAGTAGTTTCTTCTGGGGTTTACATTTTAACCTACTTTCATATTATCTGCACAGATGGAAGGGGACAAATGACTGTCCCGTATACCCTTAAAACATGTATCTCAGGCCTGGTCAACTTACTACTACTTTCTTTTTGGTTGTCAGTTTTTTACTATGTTGCTTTCCCATATCTTTCACATATAAAAGTTCTCACTTGGCTCTTTCTGATTTTATTTCAGATTCATCTGGAGATTTTTTTTTTGCATGTTCACTTATTTGAAAGGGTCTCAGTTTTTTTTCCTCTTAAGATTAACATTGAACTGTTTGACTATAAATGGGCTTGTGATGATCTATATGCCCAAGCTATTACATAAAGTAAAACTGACATTGTCAAGGATGCTTTCCAAGCATCCACTCTGGGAAATCATAGCTACCAGGGTAGTCTATACTGCAGTGAGCATAGTAGAAAGAGGTACTGTCTCTCTATATCACTAAGCAAATATCCATACTTTTCTTTACAAAATAGTTTAGCTTTAAAATATGTACAAGCTGGAGGATGGAGATAAGCATCGTCATCCTGGAGGATGACATAGAGAGTGGGAACAATTATATTCCAGGCACTTTAAAATGATACCTGAAAAATCATTATTTAATGACAAGATAATTTCTTTCCCATTTTAAGGCTTTATCACAACCTCTGTTTCTCTAACCTTTTGTTAGCTGTAGCAAAGTTGCTAGAACATGCCTCTTGACATAAATAGGGCTTTCAAATTTGTTTTCAAATATTAGTGTTTTAAAAGCATTAGCTTCACATAATCCCTTCATGTTACGTTGGCACCAAGGTAAGAAAAATGATCAGCATGGGCATTTTTTTCATCTAGTTTTGGAATAGATGCAAGAATCTGAGGTTTATATGTATTTAGTCATCTTTTTTTGTTTCATTTCTCTCAATACCACATCCATTTCTCATCTCTTCATTTCTCAGTAATAGAAGAAGCCTTAACAGTTGCAAGATTACATATTTATATCAGGGTTCAGACTGTGAATTCGTTCTTTTCTCGGGAAGCAGAAAGATCATGTAAAAATGGTGACCACATGTTGACAGAATGCATGATTTAACAAAACCAAAGGCAATCATTTCAAAGAAAAATGTTTTATTTTCTGCCAGCAGAGTATAATGGAGAGAAATTGGCTGGTATTATTTTAAAAAATTGCTCAAATCACTGTAGTTAGTATAAAATTGTCTCTGGAACTATTTCCTGTAAGTTAACCAGACATATGATTGTATCCTTTCTATTTTGAATACTGAAGCTCACATTTCAACTGTCTTGCATGGAGCCTATCAGGTAAAATAGCTCTTTGTAAAGGTGCTTCCTTTTCTTAGACTCTTCCATCTAAATGTCTACCTAAATGCAGCCCCATTTTAGAATACTTAAAGCTTGGGCCTTTTCAGAACTTTGAGTTAAATATTACTCACTAACAAATGAAGACCCTAGACTGCTTTCAATGCGCTGCTTCACTCCTGCAAAAGTCCAAGTGAAATTAATCTAAACATTGTTTTGCTATTAAAAATTCTCTACACATTTCAGTCGAAAGGAGATTTCATTTTTATTTAACATGTGGTTCATAGGGCTTGTTGTTTTTCTCTTAGTACTTAAAGCAATTTCAGATATTACACACCAGGACCTGCTTATATTGTTTGTATAGTGAGTATTATTAACAGAAAATCAGATTTATGTGTCAGTAAGAGGAATAATGCAGTCTGATAGTATTCCAGCGGTCACATACCTCTAAGCAAGCCCAACAGTCATGAGTCACTTGGTGGAATGTTGGTAGTCATCACTACTTTGGCCAGTGATGGTTCCATTAGGTTAATAAGAGTTAGATGTGATCCAGTAGTTGCTTTTAAGTCAGTTACAGACCATCTATGAGCTATATTTAGGAAGAACTGTGTAGCTAGCTATTCAGATATATTGGAAAACAGTACAGATATTGCTTGGGGACAGAGAGGAGTGTTGCATTTGGATCTACAAGGTACCAAAAATACTGGTGCTCACCAGCTTTGTATTAATTGATTGATTTGGATCTAACATGGTGCCGGACAGTAACCAAAAAGTGTTTGTTAATTGCTTGATCCAGATGTTTGACATTCTATAGGATTGTTCCAGGGCATTATACATAGAACTAAGCAGGTGTGCTTTAAAAATGCAGGCTTTGCCATTGTCTGAACCTCCCCTCAGACACCTACTTGCAGAGTTTTCATCTAATGATTAGAACAGAGCTGTAACTATTGCTATAAATCATATTCTTTCAGTTTAGATGGCTGGTATTCATTACTAACTAGAACTCAAGGGTAAGTGTTCTGTGCTCTGCTTTGTCAGTTCTGAAGAAAGCCTAGGCTTTCCTTTGGCAAAGTGAAGAAGAGAGTTTTTCACTGTTAAAAGGAAATTTTAGTAAAGTCAGTTTTTATGTATTGCCTGTGAGTTTAATAATAATGCAACCTCACTGAATCCTGCATGAAAGTCAAGTTGAATATTTAATAATTTAAGGTTGTATAGCTGTAGTAGATTGCAAACAGATTGTACACTGGAGGGCACACACCACCCTTAAACTGTAGGTAAAATGGGCAAGTAACTTCAGTGCACATCAGACACATTCACCAGTAGTTTTGCTCAATTTATGTGACGAAAACACAGTGAAAATAGAATCTACAAGTAGAGAGGTGTCCTAGAGAACAATCTCTTTGTTTTACAGGTGAGAAAACAGAGTCAGAGAAATTAAATGTCTTATCTCAAACCATACAGTGATTAGTGGTAGATGCTTGACCCATTGCCCAGGTTCTACAACTCATACATCAGTGTTTGATTGTAATGAATAGATGTGATTTCTGTCATAGTTTTCCTTATATTAAATAGCTTTCTTATGTGGACCACTTGTATCTTTCCAATTAGCTCTACTTATATTCCAGATGATCTGTCTTTCAATTGCTTAGTCTAGGTCTGCTTATGAATCATTTTCATACATACATTAGTTCCATCCAGGACTTCCTGGTAGCATAAACACGGACCTATTCTTGATAGCTCACTTAGCCAACTCATGCCTAGGAATACAAAATCCTGGACACAGAAGGGAAGGAAACTTACTTTTTCAATAGGGAAACCTCTGTCTTAGGAGTACACCTTTCTTGGTACAACATGTTTCCATATGACCTTCAGCTCACATTGGGATCTTTGGGAGTGGTGTAAGTAAGTGCATGGATGGGTAGATCTCCATGGATCTCCCCTCATCCAAATTTGTGCTCTCCAAATGAATCTGCACAATATCTGTTGAGCTCATGTGAAAGTCATGCATGTTAATGTGGGATAACAGGCATTCTGTTTCTTAGTCCTGTTTTTTATGCACAAATTGTCCAGGAGTTTATATGAACTCATTTGTAAAGTGTAGTATAAAAGACCCAGACTTGATTTAGCATGTTAAGATCCAAATCTAAGTTTAGTGTATAGTACATGTAATGAAAATTTTAGAAATCTTTATGAAAGGAGTCAAAATCACTTTCAATTTCTGCTTGCCATATCTTTCACAATTTGTATAGAATTTGGAAAAAAAAATCAGGAGTTGTCCTTGTGCAATTGAAGAATTTAGGACCATTTTCTTCGTACCATTAGCTTGATGTTCTCACTCCTCCCTTGTCATCACAGTCTAAATACAAGTATTAATGGCTATGCATCATGACTGATTAAAAAAAAAAACATTCCAAAAAGATTTCTAAGTGAAGGCTGTAATTTGTATTGGATTTTTAGTGACATGAGCAAATCACTTGCTCTTTGCCCTTATGGATTTTATAATGTTATCAGAGTCTATCAATAAAATTACAGCCTACAGTTGAGCATACACCATTCCTTACTGTATTGCAGAAATGGGGCTGGAAAGCGACAAATTGTAGCATGGCTCTCGGGGATGCACTCTAGCAGGCAGTAGGTGTGTGTGTGTATGTGTTTCTTTTTCAATTGAGATCTGCCGTACAATCAGTTCAGTCCTGGAAGCTGCAGATGAAGAGCAGTGCCTGACTCTTACATAGGAATGTTTCTCTTGCTTCTACCTGCTGTGAGTGAAATTGACTAGAATTGTGCCATTCTGATCAATTTCATATTGCCAAAGACTCTGCACATAGACCCCAAGGCTGTCCCTTCCACCTGGGCTGCCAGCGTCCATCCCAGAGGGAAAGGGATACTGTCAAAGAATAGGAGCAGTTAGCCAAAAGGAAATGAGAAGGCCACAGATGCCCCAGTGAGGGAAGCAGATGCACAGAAGCACATGGAATAAAGAAAATTTAAAAAATGCAACCCCCCCTACCCAAACCACAAAAAATTCAGCTATAGGAAAATAGTGGTTCCAAATTTTATTTAATTTCAGACAGCCTCTCTGGAAAGATGTCTAATTCAGTCACTCTGAAACTTGTAGGGTTATAACACCTCACCTAAAATGATCTGTGGGTACCCTGCCATCCTGACTCCCTTCTCTATAATCTCTCTAATCTCCTCAGAGTGCTCCTCTCCATTCTTTTTTGTTTGTTTCTTATTATACATAAAGACACAGATCTAGCATAAATATGCAACAATTATGTGAGTAGCTAGGATTCTCCCTTATAAATTTTTTTTTTCATATCCCTTATCGTTAAGTCTCTCTCTGACTTGTAGGGAGGATTTATGGTGCTTTGGTGTTGGGAATACAACTGTGCACGATTAGTCAAGAGAGGCTAGACAGGCTCTTGACTTCTCTTTGGTGCTCATTAGCATGACCTCCAGAGCAGTAGGAAGGGGCAGAGACTGTGTTTTGAGCACTTAAATACCTTTGACAGAGAAGAATTTATGAGTATCAGGAGTTGGGGAGTATCTGTTTTTTTTTGTTGTTGTTGTTGTTGTTTTTCCCAAATAATACCTCTTCAAGGAATGATTTACTGGGTAGATTTGGTGGCAATAGCACTGCTATAGGATGTGCTGTCTACTATTTTTAATCATGATTTTTAAGGACATTCAAATCACTATTAGCATAATCTTCTTTCAACAAATACTAAGGACATACCATATATGCATGGCACTGTGCTCCCAACATCATCATTACAGTAGTAACAATGTTTTGTTAGCATTTACTTTTAAGAAGTTAATTACATAGTTTAGTCACCAGTGTTTTTGTGTGTGGGTTTGGGGGGACTGCCCTCAGATGATTCATTGTGAAAAGGGCTGTTTTAAATTTTGAAAGAGTCTATACCTGATTCCACCAAGGTGAACTGATGGAATTTTCAGTTGTGGTTTAAGTGTCTACAGCTGTGTGGCTTAACATGGCACATGTGCAGGATACATGTATATATATGTATTTTCAATTTCCTGAAGCTACTTTTGATAATAGGGGGTAAACCTCATGTAATAGTAACTTTATCTAATTTTTCCTGATTGTTTTTGGAAAATTTGTAAACTGGAGACAGTTCAGCCACTCAGAGATCATAACTTTTAATAATTTTGGCTTCTCTTCCATCTAACTTTAACTTTCTTCCTTCCCCCAGTTTCTGCCACTTCCCCATTTCTTCAGTGTCATCTGTGTTTGTTACAGGTCTTCATATCTCACACTTTAATGTCCCCCATGATTAAATCCTACCCTCAGGAAAGGCTATTAATGACATTAAACCACAAGTTATTGACTGCCACAGGCCAAATGAGATCCATGGGGGCTGGCAAAGAGTTTCATTAAAAAAAATTAAATGTCAATATTTTTTTTTAAAAGTGGGTGATTTTAAATGAAAAAATCAAGGTTTCTGGCTACTCTTTAAAAAGGAAGACTTAGGAGCTCTGGATCCATATTCATATCTAGTAACAAATGTTTTTTTTCCTTGAATAACAGGTGCCCCTTATTGGTAGACAGGTGCTCTCCATTTTGCCACCACTCCCTGAACTGCCCAACAGTGAGGTCCAGTTGCCATTCATTATCAGGCATGCATTATTTTCTTTCATCTAGTCCTCCTTTACTCCTGTAGGTATTTCATTGACTCCTGTAGGTATTTTAGTTTGTGACCCTTATATTAAATTCATTTATACTATAGTGACAATAATTCATAAAAGTAAAAAAAGAACTCTTACATCTGAATTTTGTGAGAAGAAAAAATGAAATAAAATGAATGATTCTCTGAGAGGGAAATTTAGTGAGTAGAGGGAGATGGAATTGTTATGGAGAAGAAAAGAAGGCATTTGAAGGACTATCCTGGAACACTTAATAAAACCAACTTAAATTCTAATAATGCTCAAATACTGTGCATGTGTGTATGTGTCTGTGTATGGTGGGGATCTGTGTTGAAAAGTGACTTGGACCCACAACCAACTAAGCAACTGTTGGGAACCTGACAGAGTCTCCCCATTGCTTTGGTGCTCACTGCTCTTGCTGCCATCTTTATAACTAAGCTGTTGGGAACCATTGTTCTTTTCAGAAGAGATGAAACAAATGACTAAATGATCTTTTCCTAGCTGAAAACTCAAAAGAACACTTGGTGGCAATACTTTGAAATGAATATCTCAGCCCAAACAAAACCAGATAAAATGCAGAGAGAAGATCAAAGCCACCTTATATAAGAATATATATAAGGATATAAGAAAGGGCTCATGTAAGGTGTGTGGGAGGTGGGTAAAAGGTAATGGGGATTATCTATTTTGGTCCAAGGACCAAATTGAGCTATCAGTTCAGAGGGATACTGCTCAGCCATATGGAATATATTTTGCATTTTTTGACATGATTATTTGGTGGCTTATAAATTCAGACACTAAGGTTACTTATGGAGGCTCTGTGATAGGGATCCATCACAAAGAAAACAATTGAGAAAATTGTTGTCTTCCATTGCCCCATTTTAATTAAGCAGTTCCCTTTTACTCAGCTTACAGATCATCATGTGCCTTTCAGCATTTGAGTACTTTCTATCAACAGGTTGGATTCATGTTTCTATTAAGGTTATGATAACTGTTCAAAATCAGGAGATTCACTGCTGACTTTCAATTAACAAGATAATTGAGTCTTCTTATTTTCATATATACAAATATCATAATACAGCACTTTATGTTTCCATGAGTAGATTGCAAGCTCATGAAATATATAACTAAAGAGAAATAAAAATAAGTTAAAAAAAGAGAAAAAATAACTAAAGCACCTCATTTTATCTTATACATTTTGAACCTTTTATACATTAAGATCATCTCTATCTTTATCATACTGATATGTGACTAGATTTGTCTCAGAGTAATAGTTTGTCAGATTTCTATGAGAGGACCAAGCATCTGTCAAGGATTTTCAAAAGAATATGGGGTCCATGGAGAACCTGGTTCTAGACTGAGGAATGGAGCCTTAAAACAAACTGGCATTTCCTATGTTATCCCATTTTATAAAGGACTTAAGCAAATTATCATGTCTCTTCAAATTGAATCTTACATGGCAATCCCTGTGACATAAAATCACTTTGGCAAGAGTGATATATAAAAATATATCTCAAATACCACCCTGCCAGCAAGAGATACAACTTATTAGAAGTGGACAGTGCAAACTCAGTTAATGATTCTGATTATAATAGCTTGGTCAGTGTATAAGTCAGCCAAAGGGGTGCTGATGCAAAATACCAGAAATTGGTTGGTTTTTATAAATGGTATTTATTTGGGGTAGAAGCTTACAGTTACCAGGCCATAAAGTGTAAGTTACTTCCCTCACCAAAGTCTAAGGCCACATGTTGGAGCAAGATGGCTGCTGACATCTGCCAGGGTTCAGGCTTCCTGGGTTCCTCTCTTCCCAGGGTTTGCCTCTCTTCAGGCTCAGCTGCTCTGGTATCTCCACAAGGCCAGCTGTAGACTATTAGGCGAATGGCTTGTTTCTATTCCTGGGGCCTTCTCTTTTTCCTTATGACCTCACTCCTCTGTGCACTTACTACCCAGGGCTCCAGCTCAAGACTCCAACATTAAAACTCCATCTGAACCCTTGCAACGTCAGCAGCCATCTTGCTCCAACTTACACTCCAATAAATTACATTTTATTATTTTTCAAAAAGTAATTTTATATTAAAAATAATTCATAAATACTTAAGAGACTTCAAGAACTAGAGTTCACCACTGCCACCACCTACACCTCCATCTCTACCACCTCTACCTCCACACAAAGGAATGACCTTGCCCTGGAGAAATAACCAACCTTAACATTTTGGTTGGTAAGAAATCATCCAGTTTTCAAATATATTTTATCTCTAGCTCTACCTGTATAGATGCAGTTATGTTATAGTGTGATCCCACTATACCTGCTGCTTTATAAACTTCCTTTTGTCACTTCATATATTGTAGAAAATTTTCTAAACCATTAAGGTTTTTCCATCATCCTTGCTCAGTATCTTCAGAATATCCTGTGATTTGTTTTTAATGTTAATTTATCAAGGATGCAATGGATATTCTTTTAGCAGTAGGTTTGTTCACATTGTTGATTTTTTTTTTTCTTATAATCTTCCAGAAGCCAGCTTGTGCCAAAAAAAATAGAAAAATTTCTAAGCCTTTGGATATGTGTTTGTCAAAGTGTTCTCTAGAAAAATTATAATAATTTGTACCCCTGGCAACTATATACTGTTTTTGGAATCTTGATGAAAGTTGAATTAAAAACACATGGCTTAAAAAACAGTCTGATAGGTGGAGGATGGAGTATATGGTCTCAAAGTGGAAGGTTTATAGTCTCAGTTTTATTGTTTAAAGGAAAGAGTGACCATTTTATTCAGTTATCTCTATTTCATGAAAGAATGCAAACAGCTATAGAATAATGGTGTGTTCATTGATACTGAGTAAAAGCATGTGCTGGTTGCAATATTCACATGGCTGTAACTAATTTTTTGAAACTTCTTCAAACTTGTCAAAGTATGCTTTCTCCTTTCCATTTGCATCATATCAAGTTTGACAGTTTTCAAAAAGCTTTTTTTCTGCTTAGTTGTGCTTTCAAATGTGCTTGAAATCATGCTTAAAGAAAATTAAGAGAAAAAATGAATTTTTGCTTTAGAAAAGGTCATTTGAATTTGAATTCCAAAACAACTTAGTGTAGGATGTATAACAATTAAAAGCAAATTGGAATGTTTATAAGCCTGAAAAATATAGATTTGATTGGGCATTTCATTAAGGAATTAAAGTTTTCATGACAATTGTTATGGAATTTTTAAGGCTGATTATAAATTAAATAAAACTTTACTGTGACTTAATTATCATATACACATAATAGGGAAAAGAAGGAGCTATGAGGACTTTAGTTCCTACAGAAGCAATTGAGAATCAGTTGGCCAAGGTTAAAATTCTAGCTTAAACCATCATTGGTCTTAGGCAAATTGATTTCCCTCTCTGTGCTTTGATTCCTTATTTGTGAGTTGGGGACAAAAGGACTTCTCAGATGATCAACTGTCCTGGTTTGCCCAAGATTGCCCCACTTTTATCTCTGAAAGGCCAGTGTCCAGCGAAAGCCCACCTGGTTTTTGGTATTAGGGCAGGGGATAAGTGCGAAACTCATATAGTAGCCTAAACATAGCAGCTGAGAACATCATTTTTTAGTAGAAAGTGAATCTGGCATAGGTTATCTGTCTTCCATAGTTACTGTTGCTGTTTTTACCCCCGACCACTGATATTGGCAACCGTGAATTAAAGGAGAGAATGTTTAAAACGTGTAGACCTTGACTGAAATACAGTCAGCATTCAGCTTTAATTATTACTGTTATTAAGTCTCATAATGTTCTTTGGTGGTAATGAATACCTTAACACACAGAAGCGATACGAGTACTTTTCTGTTTTTGATATTATGACAATTAGTACTACACTTCCTTGGAGTGGTATGAATTCCTTCAATTGCCCTTTGGATGGCCAGCAAAATGCTCTGCTCTCACTGCCTGCCATTCCCTCTCATCTTGCCTTTCAGCAGAGATGCTCTGACCCTTTCAAATATTTAGCAGAAGACTTTCCTCTGAATGTGTGCTCATGACTCCTCTTACTGTTAATGGAAGTTGCACATGTGTGCTCACCAGGATGAGAAAGCCTTTATCCCATGTCGGGCAAAGACCCGTGATCCTGAATCTCTTTCTAAACTTCAGAACCGAAGAGAGCAGTGCAGGGAATTGCTGCTTTCTCACTATATTAGCTTCTTCAATTTCCTTTTAATTGGAGCCTGCAACCCAGATTCTTGTAACTTCAGGGGGATGAACAATACAAATTAAGATCTGGAGTCTTTCCAGGAATGGCTCAGCTCAACACAGTTGTGGCTATTCACAAATCACATGCAGTTGCCTACTGAGTCCGTATTTGCTTCTGAGGTTTCACATTTGCAAACAACACTGCTGAGAAAGTAAGTGAAGTGTTCACCCACCTCTGGTGTGAACTGACTGATTTAATGTACAGGAAGATAAATACTAGAGTAGTCGAAATTCTAAAGCAGTGGCACAAAACCTTCAAATACAATATCTTACCCTTGTTTAGGACATTCATTTCTCCCAAGAATTCTGCTTAATGTATAAGACTTCAATTTATGTTTAAGAACTAGTAAACTATAGCAGTTTGACAGCCATTCACATTTAATTCTGTGCATTAAACCAATAGCATTCTTTTCCACAAACATCTATTGTTAGGACAATGCTCTCAGACAGAATTTATGAGAAATGGAATTATGTTACCAAGGAGATAGCATTTACTATAATGAAGAGTAGATCCTAGAAAATGGCCCCTTTTACAGCAGCTCAGAGCAGAGCCACAAAAGCAATTGATTGGTCTTGGCATTTAGTCTTATATCAGCTGTGTCATCCATAGCTTCAGGAGTGAGAACACTAATCTAAAGTGACATTTCTGTTCTGGCGGGCTTTTCTGCCCTGATGAAAGCAATTACTTCATTCCTAAATGATAATTTGTGGAAGTTTCAACCACTTTAATTGATAATTTTTTTTTTTTTTTTTTTTTTTTTTTGGTTCTGAGTTCAATTGTGAAGTGATTAGCTGATTTGGTAAATAGAAATTTAAGGTGTGAAATATACAAGTTGCTCCAAGGTAAAGTGCTGTTTATTGGCTGGAGAGAAATTACTTGATAAAGCTGCAGTTTTTCCATTATTATGAAACTGCCGGTTGTATAGTTTAGAGTTCTGGGGGAAAATGAAGAACAAAACACTTTGATTCACGAGGTTTTTTGGCAGACACCAAAGCATGCAATGAATAGTTTGGTCTTGCTGTGGTTCATTCAAGTGTTATTTGAATCAAGGTGAATGTTGGTTGAAAAGGATTGTGCAGACCTCTCAGCTTTCTTTATTACTATTCTAATGACTCATTCTAGAATTAAATCCTCTTATTTAAAGAGTTAAGAATAAAAACGCTCATTGTTTAAGACCAATTAATTTAATTATTAAGTTCAAACATACACAAGGCATTTTCTGAAGATGAGAGAAGGCATTCAGTTGAATGACTTTCATTACTCTTTTGATCTATTTTTACTGAAAGTCAAATATGGGCCATGGTTATTTGATCAGAATATATTTTAGTTAAAGAAAGTTTAAGAATGCATCTTGATTTTGATACTTTATCAAATGTTAGCAGTTGCAGATATGTTTTGACACTTTTTTTAGGCAATCAATTTCATGATATTTTCTTACATGGGGAAAAATAATGGTCATTTCACATGTTAAATGAGAAAAATAAAGCAAGAATGAAGGTCAAACTGATTTAGCACATCAAACAGTCTTTGTCAGCCAAGCTTAATATATCCTGAGTTTGTGGAACAAATGAAATTTTGCTGCTATGTTACACTTTGCTTCCAAACAACCATTACAACTGGTTTTATATATTGTGTGAGCATCAGACCATCAAACAGTGCATCTTTACTGACGTGTTGCTGCAGTGATGATCTACAGCAGCAATCTGCCATTTATATAAGGGCAAAATGTGCATCTATATTTAGTTGTGAAATTGGCCTATTATACTCTTGATGTTTACAGAGGCTAACATAAATTAATGATGACAGCTATGAGCAGTGCATTAGTTAAGCAGCAGAGTTCTTACCTTGAACTTGAAGGTTCCAGGTTTAACTTCTAGTATATACTATACAGCTTTCTCCACACATTAAAGGAAGGTTTCTGAAATTATTACTTTTTCTTGGAGAGCATGAAAAGACTTCAATTTGTGGGCTGTGCTGTGCAAGATCCTACCAGATAATAGTTGTGTATGCATTTCTCAATTACTTTACATGTTAAGAAAGTTGATATTTATAAATGAGCAAAGAAAATAGTCCTAGAAGATTTTTTTCCCTTGCAGCAGGCTAATTTGATTGACTTTGAACTTTGTGTGTAGTCAACGTGTGGTGGGCCGTTTTATTGAAAGTAATGAAGGAAGGGAACATGCTGCCTATATAATCTTTACTGGTTTTTTTTCCCTGGGAAGCCTCCTCATTCAACTTGTGTCAGGACAGGTATAGGTACTGGAGTTACTATAGATTTCACCATTAACTATGACCAGAGATCTGACAAGTATGCAGGTGTTCAAAGGTTCATGCGTTAAAATGCTGAAGCCTTTGATGAATTTTTGATGGCTGCATTTTTAATACAGGTCGACTTTCTTCCTTTGAGGTCACATGCCAGATTAATTGATAAATAGTAGAAGTCTGTAGTGCTGGGTTTTCCTAAGCAAAACAAGTGGGAAAATCCATAAAAACCTGCCTGTCTACCTTCTTTAGAAGTACTTTAAAAAGGGTAAAATTTAAAGTGGTTTTGACCCTATTTCTCCTTTCCCCCAGAGTTAGATAACCAAAGCCTGCCATATTCTTCTATAGGGATCAGTTATAGTATTCTAAAAGTTTACCTGAAGGTGTTCAAAGTGATGTTTAGTGGGAGTATTTTTACATAGACACAATGTGGATCGATCGATAGTGTGAATATCAGATGGTCTCACACAAATGTAATGATAAATTATATAAAACCTGATAAAAATTGGCTATGAGGATGTCACTGGAGAGAGAAATGCGCTTAAGTTGGCTTACTTGTGTTCTTCTGTGACTATTATTATTTTTGCTCTTTGTCATCCTTTGTAGACCTTTAGCTATATTATTTCCATAATTATTATAACCGTTTCTGTGAATAGGAAAAAATAATCATTTTTGCAAAGCTAAATTTGATCAGCTACAAGGGATTTAATGAGTCATCAAGTCCAAAGTTATCTGTTTTTCCCAAAATGGAAAAAACACAAAATGGGCCATTTGCAATATCCAGAGACAATGCAAATCCTGAGTCAATTTCATAATATGGGCATGTGAAGATAGCAGAGACCCTTCCTTAATAGTACTGTTTTCTGGTTGTTATCTTTTGCTCATTTATGGCTTCAGTAGACTCTCATAGTTTGGCTTGTGCCTGTGGTGGCTGAGAAGGAAGATGCTGCTGCACTCTCACACCTACCCAGGCACCAGATGTTCCGAGTGAGCTCTCCATGGTCCTGGATTATGGGCTTTTCCCAACCTCAAGGAGAAATTTTAGATTTGTGATGCTTTGCAAGACATTTTGAAAGATCATCTTTCTGCCAGGAACACACATATACTCTTTCTGACTAATAATAATTGCCATTTTAAAGTCTACCATAGAAGTTTTCACCTCCTGAGTAATCCATTCTCTAATCCAGCTGATGCGATGTTCATTTCTACATGTAAATCAAATTGCTTCTCTTGCTATTGTCTTTTGTTGTTGTTGTTGATGTCATGTACTAAAAAGGGCTAATTGCTTACTTCAGTATAGAAAATCATTCATAAACCTTTAAATGTCCATTAATGATTTTTCCTTTGAACAAACTGTGGTATACAATAGACATAATAGACGATAGGCATAATGAGGACTATAAGGGGAAAAAAAATTATGCACTAAAACAGGGTTTTTTAACCTTTTTTGTTCCATGGACCCATTTGCCAGTCAGGTGAAATGAGTACTACTGTAATTTATTTATTGCATACATTTATAGGTGAAGGAAATGCTAGATTTCAGTTAGAGGTCAGAGAAAATAAAGATGTTGATTTTTTTCAATTCAAGCTCACGGACCGCCTGAAATCTTAACCGTGGACCCCTGGTTAAGAATCCCTGCACTAAAGGTTGTGTTTTACTTGATCTTGATATGACAGACCAGTGAATAGGAAGCACATTGCTAAGAACAGAGGGTGTGTTTTAAACTATCATTGTGGACCTCCACTGTGAAGGGAGTTCATTTTCAATGAACAAAACCTTAGATGGTATTACTATGTTGTGGGCATCATTCTAAACTTCATACAAACAACAGGTCATTTAATTTAATTATAACAGTAACCTTATGAAGTAGTTTGTCCTCCCGTTTCACAGATGAGGAAAACTGAGGCAATAGGCATTCAGTGACTGGCTCAGTTTTACATAATTAGTAAGTAAATGAGCCAGTATTTAAATCCAGGAAACCTGGTTCCAGAACCCAGGTTCTTAACCTCTACTCTCTGCTAGTGGAGAAGACACTCTGAGAGATGCTTTAGCGTGAACTTTAACAAAATGATAGTCATGATTTGAGAGAACATTGGAGGAGTTTGATAATAGACATTTCTTGGGTTATCTCCAAGCAGAAGTTTGGCCTTTGTTTTTATTCACCTGTGTTTGGTTTCTACCATTACCACATGGCAAATTATTTTTACTAGAGTGAAAATCACAAGGTACATTATAGAAATATGTTAGAGAGGACAATAAAGAAAACAAGCAGGTGTTCAGAGTTATAGAAACTGTAGCTGGAGTTTTAAAATGGTGGCAGAAAGGAGGCTTTGGTTAAAGAAACTGAGTTATAAAGTTTAAACTATAAAGTTTAATGATAAAACAATATATTTTGGACATTCCTAAGTTTTTCCCACTTCTTAAAATCCTCCCCTGATGTAAAACCTTGAAGTGGACTTGACCACATATACAGTTTTACAAACATTCTTTGTTAAAATCTAGAATTGTCGTAGGAGCTTACTGCTTTATAGTTTACAGCATACTCCCATATTCCCATGGGAGTTATCTTAGGTGCCATTGCAATGGAGATTAGTAAAATAAAGTTGTCACCTTTGTGTATTTATAACATGATAAAATTGAGGTGCAAGTTTGTGATTTAGGATAAAAAAAAAAAAAAACCAAATGGTCAAAGTGGGTCTTTTAACTGCTTCACCAGGACCCTTTCCCCAAACACAAATCTTGCAAGCATATGGGAGGATCAGAAGAAACCAATTAATATTAACACACTATCGTCTAAACCTTCATTACTGGTCATTTTTTTAATTTTATTTTTTAATATATTTTTATTAGAGAAGTTGTGAGCTTACAAAACAATCATGCATAATGTGCAGAATTCCCATACATCACCCCTCTACCAACAACTTACATTGCTGTGGAACATTTATTACAGATTATGAAAGGATATCATCAGACTATTACCACTATGATCCGTAGCTTACATTTGGTATATTTTTTCCATACACCTCCTATTATTAACACCATGTGTTAGTGCTGTACATTTGTTATAGCTCATGAGAGAACACTCATATTTTTCCTGTTAACTGCAGTCCATTTTCCACCACATGATTCACTGTGTTATACAGTCCCATGCCTTGTACAGTCTATCCAAAGCGTATACTAAACTCTCACTTTCATCAGAGTTGTGCAGTCAATAAATTTTTGAATGTTTTCCCTAGTCCAAAAGAAAAAAATCCAATACACCCCTATTATTGACCCTTAGTGTTAATATAGTACCTTTCTTGTCATTGATGTACGAATATTACAATATTGCTGTTAACTATAGTCCATAATTTACATTAATTGTATTTCTCCTATGCGTCACCATATTCTAACTAGCTTGTAATAGTGACGTACATTTGTTCTAGTTCACAGAAGAACATTCTTGTATTTGTACTATTAACCTCAATCTTCAACCACCTCTGGGTTCACTATGTTATTCAGTCCCTAGATTATTCTCTAGCTTTCTTTTAATTGACATTTTCATCTTTAAACTTACCCTTTCAAACACAATCCCATTTAAAAAGCAGCCATGTTACTTATACCCACTATAATGTGTTACCATCAACTCTGTACATTTCCACACTTTTACACTCAAGCTAATTTAAAATTCTACATACACTAAGCATCATCCTTACCTCCTAGTAATAATCTGTACTCTAGGTTTTAACTCCATGTATTTGTTCTTCATATTTAGTTCATATTAGTGAGACCATACAATTCTTGTCCTTCTGTGTCTGGCTTATTTCACTCAACATAATGTCCTCAAGGTTCATCCATGTTATCATATGTGTCCCAATTTCATTGCTTATTGCAGCAGGATTGTGTTCCAAAGTATAAATATACTATATTTTATTTATCCATTCATTTGTTGATGGATACCTGGGTTGTTTCTATCTTTTGGCAATTGTGAATAATGCTGCTATGAACATTGGTGTGCAAATATCTATTCATGTCCCTGTTCAGTTCTTCTGGATATATTCCCAGTAAAAGGATTGCTAGATCATAGGGCAGTTCTATATTTAGCTTCATGAGGAACTGCCAAACTATCCTCCACAGAGGCAGTACCATTTTACATCCCCACCAACAGTGAAGGAGTGTTCCTATTACCCTATTTCCTCTCCAGGACTTGCTGTTTTCAATTTTTTACATAATGGTCATTCTGTCAGGTGTGAGATGATATCTCATTGTAGTTTTGATTTGCATTTCCCTAACAGCTAGTAATACTGAACATTTTATCATGTGCTTTTCACCATTTTTCTTTTCTCTTTGGAAAAATGTCTAAGTCATTTTGCCCATTTTTAAATTGGATTGCTTACTTTTTTACTGTTGAGTTGTATGATATCTTTATATAGCGTGGAAACCATTGTCAGATATGTAGTTTCCAAATATTTTCTCCCATTGAGTGGGCTGCCTTCTCACCTTCTTGACCAAGTCCTTGGAAGTACAAAAGTGTTTAAGTTTGAGGAGGTCCCATTTATCCATTTTTTCTTTTGTTGCTTGTGCTTTAGGTGTAAGGTTTAAGAAACCACCACCTACCACCAGGTCTTCAAGATTTTCCTTACAGTTTCTTCTAGGAGTTTTATGGTTCTAGCTTTTATATTTAATTCTTTGATCTGTTTTGAGTTAATTTTTGTATAATGTGTGAGATAGGGGTCCTCTTTCTTTTGGATGTGGATATCCAGTTCTCCTAGGACCATTTGTTGAATAGTCTGTTCTGCCCCAGCTGGGTGTGCTTGCGATCCTTGTTAAAAAATCACTTGACCATAGATGTGAGGGTCTGTTTTTGAACCATCAGTTTGGATCCATTGGTCTATATGTCCAACTTTATGCCAGTACCAAGTTGTTTTTGCCACTGTATAGCTAAGTAATATGATTTAACGTTTGGAAGTGAGAGTCCTCCACTTCGTTCTTCCTTTTTAAAGATGTTTCTGGCTGTTCAGGGGCCCTTACCCTTCCAAATAAATTTGGTAATTGGGTTTTCCATTTTTTTACAAAAGGCTGTTGGAATTTTTATCAGGATTGCATTGAATCAGTTTATCAATTTGGGTAGAATTGACATCCTAATGATATTCATATTGTCTTCCAATCCATGAACACAGAATTTCCTTTCATTTATTTAGGTTATCCTCCTCAGATTGCTCATTACTAATATATAGAAACACTACTGAATTTTGCATATTAATCTTGTATCTTGCCACTCTGCTGAACTCATTTATTAGCTCTAGGAGCTTTATTGTAGATTTTTGGGGGACTTTTTAGTTATAGGATAATATCATCTGTGGGTAGCCAAAGTTTTACTTCTTCCTTTCTAATTTGGACACCTTTTATTTCTTTTTCTTGCCTGATTGCTCTAGCAAGGACCACTAGCATTATATTGAACAACACCGGTGACAGTGGGCATCCTTTTTGTGTTCCCAATCTCAATGGGGAAGTTTTCAGTCTTTCACCATTGAGTATAATGTTAACTGTGGGTTTTTCATATATGCCCAGTATTATATTGAGAATTTTTCCTTCATTTCCTATCCTTCAGAGTATTTTTATCAAAAAAGAATCCTGTGTTTTGTCAAATGCCTTTTTTGTGTCAATTGAGATTATTACCTGATTTTTCTTCCTTGATTTATTAATGTGGTGTATTGTGCTAATTGATTTTTCTTGTGTTGAGCCACTGTTGCATGCCTGATATACAATCTTCTTGACCATCAAGAATAAAATTACTTTAATGTGCTGTTGGATTTGATTAGTGAGTTTTTTCTTGAGGATTTTTGCATCTATATTCATTAGGGATATGGGTCTGTAATTTTATTTTTATTTTATTTTTTTAAAGGTTTTATTTATTTTCCCACCCCCACTCACTGTCTACTCTCTGTGTCTGTTCATTGTGTGCTCTCTGTGTCTGCTTGTCTTCTTTTTAGGAGGCACCAGAAACCAAACCCGGTTCCTCCCATGTGGGAGGAAAGTGCCCAGTCACTTGAGCCACCTCTGCTCCCTGCTTGATTGTGTCTTTCATTGTGTCTCCTCATTGCTTCATCTTGTTGTGCCAGCTTTCTGTGCCAGCCCATTGTGTCAGCTTGCTCTCTTTCTCATCTTCTTTTGGAAGCACCAGGAACCAAACCCAGGATTCCCCATGTTGTAGGTAGATGCCCAATTGCTGGAGCCATATCTGCTTCCCTGTAACTTAATTTTTCCATAATATCTTTATCTGGCTTTGGTATCATGGTGCTATTGGCTTCATAGAATGAGTTTGGTAACGTTCCTTCCTGTTCAATTTTTTGGAAGAGTTTGAGTAAGATTAGTACTAAATAGTCTTTGAATATTTGGTAGAATACACTTTTGAAGCCATTTGATATAGGGTTTTTCATTTTGGGGAGCTGTTGCTGACTGTTTCAATCTTTTTACTTGTCATTGGTTTGTTGAGGTCTTCTCTTTCTTATAGGGTCAGTGTAGCTTGTTTGTATGTTCCTAGGAAATTTTCTGTTTCATCTACTTTGCCTGCTTTATTGATGTACTGTTTTTCATAGTATCGTCTTATGGATTATTTCATTTCTGTACGGTCAGCAGTAATGTCCTTGTTTACATTTCTTATGTTATTTATTTCCATCTTCTCTTTTGTTTCTTGTCATTCTACCTAAGGATTTGCTAATTTTTAAAATCTTCTTGAAGAACTAACTTTTAGTTTTGTTAATTCTCTCTTTCGTTTTTTGTTGTTGCTGTTGTTCTCAATTTCATTTATTTCTGTTCTTATCATTATTTCATGCCTTCTGCTTACTTTTTGAATAGTTTGCTGTTCTTTTTCTAGTTCTTCCAGCTGTGTTAAGTCCTTGATATTACCTCTTTTTCCTTTTGTAATATAAGCAATGAGGGCTGTAAATTCCACCCCCCCCCCCAGCACTGCCTTCACTTCATTCCATAGGTTCTGATATGTTGTGTCTTGGTTTTCATTCACCTCAAGATATTTACTGATTTCTCTTGCAGTTTCTTCTTTGACCCACTGATTATTTAAAAGTGTGTTGTTTCATCACCATATATTTGTGAATTTTCCCTTTTCCTGCCTGTTTGTTGGTTTCCAGCTTTATTCCTTTATGATCAGAGAAATGCTTTGTATAATTTCTATCTTTTAAATTTATTAAGATCTCTTTTGTGGCCTAAAATGGTCTATCATGGAGAAAGATTCATGAGCACTTGAAAAGAATGTATATCCTACTGTTTGGGGGTATAAAATTCTGTTTATGTCTATTAGGTTTAGTTAATTTCTTATTATTAAAGCTCTTCTTTATTGATCCTCTGCCCAGATGTTCTAAACAATGATGAGAGTGGTATATTGAAGTCTCCAACTATTATTGTAGAGACAACTATATCTCCATTCAGTTTTGCTAGTGTTTGCCTCATGTAACTTGAGGCATCCTGTTTAGGTACATCTACATTTATCATTGTTATTTCTTCCTAGTGAATTGACCCTCTCATTAATATATAATATCCTTCTTTGTCTCTAATAACAGCTTTGCTTTGAAAGTCTATTTCATCTGATATAAGTATAGGTACTCCAGATTTTTAATTTTTTCAGCTACTGCATATGTGAAATATCTTTTCCCAGCCTCTCACTTTCACTCTATTTTTATCCTTGAGTTTAAGGTGAGTCTCTTGTAGACAGCATATAGATGGCCCATATTTTCTTATCCATTCCACCAGTCTGTCTTTTATTTGGGTAGTTTAATCAATTAACATCCAATGTTATTATTGTAAAGGCAGTTCTTACTTCACCTTTGGATTTTATCTGTCATATCTTAATTTCAACACTTTTTTCACTTTTATTTTCTTTTACTGTTATAACCTTCATTTCTAGACTCTCTTCCAATCCCTTCTCTCCTGCCTTTTCTCCTCAGGCTGTAGCACTCCCTTTAGTATTTCCTGCAAAGGCAGTCTCTTGGTTACAAATGCTCTCAGTTTCCATTCATCTTTGAATATTTTAAAGTTGCCCTCATTTTTGAAAGACAATCTTGCCAGATATAAGATTCTTGGCTGGCAGTTTTTCTTTTTCAGTATCTTAAATACATCATACCACTGTCTTAATGCCTCCATGGCTTCCGAAGAGAAATAAACACATAATCTTATTGGGTATCCCTTGTATGTGATAAATCACTTTCATCTTGGTGCTCTCAGGAGTCTCTGTCATCGGCATTTGGTATTCTGATTAGAATGTTTTTCAGAATAGGTCTATTTAGATATATTCGGATGGGAGTATATCTTCTTGGACACAGATATCTATGTCCTTCAGTAGGGTTGGGAAATTTTCTACCATTATTTTCTCAAATATTCCTTCTGCTCCCTTTCTTTTAACTTCTTCTTCTGGGAAAGCCATGACCCATATTTTTGAACATCTCTTGCTGTCGTTTAGTTGCCTGAGACCCTGTTCAATTTTTTCCATTCTTTTCCTTATCTGTTGTTTTCTATGTTCTCTTTTGGAGACCCTATCTTCAAGCTCACTGATCCTTTCTTCTTCTTCAGATCTACTGTTATATACCTCTTGTGTATTTTTAATTTCATTTATTGTGCCTTCCATTCCCATAACATCTGCTATTTTTCTATGTATGCTTTCAAATTCTTCTTTGTGCTCACCCAATGCCTTCTTAATATCCTTACTCTCTTTAGCCATCTCATTGAATGTATAAAGGAGATTTGTTCGAACATAAATGATTAGTTGTCTCAATTCCTTTATGTCATCTGGAGGCTGAGTTTATTCCCTTCACTGGGCCATATCTTTCTGTTTCTTGGTGCAGATTGTAATTTTTTGTTGTTGTCTCAGTATCTGGTTTTCCAGATGTATTTATTCTGGACTCAGTTTCTCTCTTTAGTTTTGGGCTTTCTATTTGATTGGTTTGGGGCTAAAGTGACTCTTTGATACATGGATCAACTTAATTTGGAATTCTATACTGGATCATGTGTTCCATCCCACCTCCTGCAGGGCTTGTGTCAGGATAGCCACAAGACATGAGCTTTATTTTTGGGACTTAGAGACAGGAGAGAGTCTCTCTGGTCATGGAAGTCCAGAGAATGAAGATAGTGCTCTGTGAAGAGGTGGGGAAAATGAGGGGCAATATATAGGGTCTCAGAACAAAGACATTTCATAACAGAGTTTCAGCTAGGGTCATATGAGGCACAGAAGTGGGGTCTGGTGATGTTATTGTAAGAAGGAAGTGTACATCCTGGAGAAAATTACAGTCTACGATATCTTCTGTACATTTCCCTGTGAGGAGGTCTGTTATGTTTTTGTTTTGTTTTGTTTTTAGAGATTTATTTTATTTATTTATTTCTCCCCACTCCCTTGTTGTTTTTTACTTGCTGTGTCTGTTTGTCTTCCTTGTTTCATTTAGGAGGCACTGGGAGCCAAACCTGGGACCTCTGATGTGGGAAGGAGGTGCCTAATTCCTTGAGCCACCTCTGCTCCCTGCTTTGTTGTTTTCTCATTATGTTTTTCCTCCCTGCGTCTCTTGTTGCATCATCTTGTTGCGCCAGCTTGCCACACCTGCCTGTCACTTAGCTTGCTGTCTTCTTTTGGAGGCACCAGGAACCTCTGCTCCCTGCTTTGTGTGTCTCTCATTATGTTTTTTCTTCTTGTATCTCTTGTTGTGTCAGCTTGCTGTGCCTGCCCGTTGCACCTACTTGCTGTCTTCTTTAGGAGGCACTGGGATCTGAACCAGTGACCTCCTACATGGTAGGTGGAAGCCCAGTCACCGGAGCTACATCTGCTACCCAAGTCTGTTACATTTTAAGTTGATGCCTGGGGCATGCAGGTGGCTATGTGTTGTGGGCTGAGTTTCCCTTAGGGAGGGGGAGCCAGGACCCATGACCCCACATGTTTAGCCAATCTGACTTTTTTCTGCTCTTTTTCATCTACTTATTGCCCATTCTTCCTTGTTAATTGTGGAGTAGCAGCTGAGGATGCATTTGGTACTGTAAACTTTGGATCCTGAAGCTGCCCACATTGCCCCAGGAACTGATGGAAGCTTCTCCCACTTTTCTTCTCTGCCAGGGGTAGGGACGGAGCTGCAGCAGTGACAGTAATCCAAACTGTGTAGACCAAGACCATCTGTAGTTGTCCGGAGATACTGATGAAGCTCCACTCCCCTTCCTCCCCTGCCTTGGGTGGGGATGGACCCACAGGTGTCCAGTAGTCTAGTCTGTATGGGCTGAAAACACCTTCAATTACCCAGAGTGGCTGATGCAGGTCTCCCCAGCTTCCTCCTTTCTAGAGGCAGGGTGGAGCCCAGGCTGGTGCAGCAATCTGACTTTGGTGGAAAGAAGTTGGTCCCTACCATCACTGTGATTTTCAAACAGCCCCACCCACCCTCATGCCACGTGAGGAGTTAAAATGGAGGCTACCAGCCTCTTTCCCACTTGGACAGGTTCAAACTTTAGCTGTTTTTTCAGAATTAGATTTTAACTAGCTGAATTTACTAATCAGTAGCTGAAGTTGGTACCTGACCATCTCTTCATCCCCCATTTTTTTGGAAATGGAACTTCCAACTCCAGCCTGGGAATAGCTCCTGAGGTGTCTTGGCCCACCAGTGGGTGATGGGTACCCACCTCCATGGCGAGGAGTGCTCTACTCATGAATCTTCACTGCAGATGTGCAGTTTCCTCATCCATTCTTCCAAGGATTGTTTTAGGATTCTCTCCTGTCTCCTGGGTCCCCCAAACAGGTGACTTAAATAGCTCTGGGTGATTACTATGTGTACCATAGGACAAGCTGATTCTTGGAGCTCCTTATTCAGCCGCCATCTTGCCCCTCCCTCTACTGGTAAATTTTTGACTATCTATACTTAAAGTCACTTTAGAAACTTGTGAAAACTGTTTCAGAGTTTGGAGTGGAAACATATTTAATAATATTACTTAAACCAGGAATAATTACTTAGGATAAGCTAATGCTACCAACACCAATGACCAAAAAAAGAAGGTATAATCTAACTTTATAGGCCTTATAATAGGAAATTCTAGATAGCATTAGATAATTTCCTATTTGGCAGGGGTGATGATTCTTTTGAGACTCTGAAAATCATATACTATTATTACCCCAGAAATATACACATAATGCACAAAATTTTGCAAATAATTTCCAGAAAATTATTTTTATATGTGGAGTTTTTGAAATTGTTAATTTTGATGTCTGTCTTGGTCATAATGATAATGCAGTCATTAAAGAGCTATAACTTTGACTTGCTGAGGATCAGTGAAAGGTCTCTATTTCCTGCTATCCAGAGTCTAAGTGGAAGAACATTAGAAGAATGGGACGTTTGGGCCCAGGATGTAACTTATTGTGAATCTAAGGACTAACTATAATTTAGATGGCAGAGATTCGCATCGTAACATTTTACTCACGTACAACCAATCTGTTTTTTATTTAGTATTCCAGAAATGCAATCACATACTTTTGATGTAAAATAAAATGTACAAATAAAGTTTATTTTCAGTTTTATTGTAACCCTTAATTCAATTTGAGAATCACTTATAAATAGGCTCCACTTCATGAAAGCAGGCTAAAGATTAATCCACAACCTGTGCTATTGTTTTAAGGTCTTTAGCTTCATCTATTATATCAGCTTTGAAACAACCTTTATAATCCTTTGACTATATGTTATTGCTGTTGCCCTAAAAAACAACTACTCCTTGTTATACACATAGCGCTATCATTGTGAAAGTCTTCTGTAACTATGGTGCCTGCATAAGGATGTAATGTGGGAGTCATGGGAACCCTTTGCTATTAAGATTATGGCCAAGAAGGTTACTCCAGTAGTGTAACGTGTGTGTCACAAAAGAAGGGGTGTGGGAGAAAAACAATAGGGAGATGGCAGGAACACATAAGGTAAGTTTTTCCCAATGCTATTTTAGAAAAAGTAAGTAGATTCGGGGCACAGCCTTTAGGCAAAGTATCTGAAAGTAATCTTGTCTACTGACTCCCCATTCCCTTCCCTCTATTTAGAAACTCCCCTCTATTTAGCTTTTGGAGCCCACTGGGTGCCTCCGTGTGACCTTGGGTTTTGCTCCCAATGAGGGTTATTTTTTCTACTTACGTTACTGATAAGCCTATGAATTGATATCAATTTCAGGATAATTGCCTAACTTTCTACTTTGCTTCAGCTGAAGAGAGAAATTCCTGGTAGGAATGTTAATTAGATTTAAAAATGAGTACATTTGTGATCATTTGAGGGACATGTAATGTTTATGTAAAATTACCTTCAAAACTGGCCTTTCAAATTATTACCTAATTGTACAATGTGTCTCTGAATCATATTTGACCAGAAAACATGTTTTATTTGACTTGTGTGATTTAAAAAATTATTAATTTAATCAATTATGTTAAAATGAGAAACGTTAGGTAAAAGTTCAGATTTTATCCTTTAGAAATAGCAACAGACCTGGCAACACTAGGTATACAGTCCCCCAAAGCAGCAGTCAGCTGAAACTATGGCACCTGTTCCTTTGCCTGGTTTAGTGTCCTGTTCCCCACAGTCTCCACGAAGCCTCTTCACTCATTCACCCTGCCTGAGCCCTGAGGGCCTTTGAGTTTGCACCCCGACTCTAGAGCTCCATCAGAGTCACTGGATAAAAAAAAAAAATTAAGTTCAGCCCACCTTGTGCAGTAGTATTTGATAACAAGAACACAAACAGAGCAAAGCATTGAACTTGAACCACTACACCTCCCCCTAAGTACGAATGGAGAGAAAAATGTCAAAGGACATAGTTATTTTGGCAAAGATGACTTAAATGGTGTGGTATTACTTTTATTATATAAAAGCAGGGATGAATTATTCCTTTATCCTGAGATGATAACCTAGATCCTGGTTATAGTTATACTTTGTCAGATTTTAGTGTATTTCTCACATTATTTACATAGTTTTTGTGGAATTGAATGGAGGCAGGCCAAAGTATTTGGAAATATGCAGTAGGACATGTCTTTTCCATATAAATTAGCAATGTTTCTGCCAGAGCTTATCACCTGAGGTGGAACCAGGTAACAAGAGTTTGTCACCTGAGATTGCAGGACTTTGAAAATAACGTTAACTTTTCTAGTTATGAGAAGTACATTAGCTAGCTAATGTAGAATATTTTACTAAATAGAGTAAAATCAGTATTTTGGGTGTCTTCAGTGTATAGGCTGTGTCCACTGTAAACAATATCAGGTATGCTCTAATGTAACCTGAAATGTCCTTCTCCCTATTATACTAATGCAGGATGTAGCAAACAGTCAGACTCATTTTGGTCAATTCATCTGGGCTTCCTTGTTTCTCTCTCTCTTGTTATTTTAATATGGGAAACCAGAATGCCAGCTATAAAGACTTAAATGTTTTCAGAGTTTAATAAAATGGATATTTAAAAATGATTTCAATAGTACCTTGATACTGTAAATTTTACCCAATTACTTATCATCAGTGTCTCATTTTGGATATATGTATCATGAGACACAAAGCAGAGCAATTCAGAGTAGATAGAATTCTCCTGTCAGATGCTCACACGCAACTTCAGTTGTGCCCTCAGCAACATGAGCAAACTTCAAACAGAATTGCACATGAATAGTTAAAGGAAAATGTTGGATCCCACCTGTTGTCTTCTCTGAAGTAATATGTCTATAATGTTTATAAATTTTAATAACCCATACATGGCTTTATCTTTCAACATTACATTTATGTTATACTAAAATTTTTTCTGGGCAATATATTTTATTTCCTAGTATCTTATAAAATCTATCTATGTACTAATGAATGTCCATTAATAAGGAACTAGTATATTTTATCAACAGATTATCAGCATTATTTATAAAGTTACATTGAAATCCTTACTTTCAATATGATGTTTTCTTTATCTGACTTAAGATCACTATCTATATGGAGGGCTGGGAGCACATCAACATTATATTTGTTTATCTGGGCAAAGTCAGTGGTGTTTCTCTTTACCCTTTTCTCCTCTAGATGATAATTGAAATATTTTCAAACGTGTTCTTTTGATGTTTTAGGATCCCTATAGTGATCAAAGTTAAATAAGCAAAGTGTTTAGCTTGAAAATAGATACATGAATATAGGCCCAATCTTTTAAATTGTTTATAGCTGATAACATCAAGCACCACCTATAAACCTTATGTTATGTGTTAGTTACAATGAGTATATCTCAATGCATGGACCATCGGAGGGGCGAAGAAACCTAACAAGCAGAATGCTGTTATTACTCATTGGATTTGAGTTTATGGCATATAAGGCCAGAGTTAGAATTTATGGTTTTATTGGACATTGTCTAGAACTTATTTTATGATGTCCCTAGAATCTTAAAGAAGATTTTGGCAGATTTTTGCTGAAGGAAAAAAAAAAAAAGCAGTTCCTGACTTTCATGACAGAATCACATATTCTAAACAATACTTTTCCACTTTTTAAAATTTCAGTTTACAAGCCTTGAGAAAGGAGAAATCCCGAGATGCTGCTCGCTCCCGCCGGGGAAAAGAAAATTTTGAGTTCTATGAATTGGCCAAGTTGTTGCCTCTTCCTGCAGCCATCACCAGCCAGCTTGACAAGGCATCCATCATTCGACTTACAATAAGCTATCTGAAAATGAGGGACTTTGCTAACCAGGGGGACCCTCCATGGAACTTGCGAATGGAAGGCCCTCCACCTAATACGTCAGTAAAAGGTAAGTGTTAGGCCACTGCTCAGTCTGGAATATGGTGGTCTGTAGGGGTCTCTAAAATGAAATGTTTACCATCATCCTTTCTTCTTTTCCTGCATATCAAATCCTTTAAAGGGATACAAATGTGGAAATCTGAAATCTGCATGAGAAAGACACCATGTGAAGGTGAAATAAACCTCTTCTATTTCTATTTTATTGTCAAAAAGTCTGTCTGCTTAATCTATTACTTTACATTAGGTTTCAGAGAAATGAGAGTGAAATGACTTAGATTAAAGTGCATCTTAGGTTGAATTCGTGTTATGCTAATACATGCAAAATCTTTCTAATGGGTGGAATATGGGAATGTTTCCTAAAGGGTGGAGCCAATATTATCTGCTTTAAGCAACCAGAGAGGAAGGAAGCAGAATCTAATTTTAGCAGGCATTTTGAGTAATGATTTTATTGACTGACAAAAGTCAATCCTACAAGTTTTAATGTTTCATCTCTCTCTCAATATATTGCCTAAAAGTTGTAGATAAAATATAGATTTGTCTTCCAAATCCTTGGTGCAATTATCTTTAAAACTTATTATTTTACAATTTTTGGCCTTCATCACTCTGATACTTAAGAGAGGCATTTTCTTGTGTGTTCCTGAAATTCTTAAGTATTTTTGACATTTTTAATATATGAATATGTATGCATATGATTATCAATGTATATGTGTTATTGGCCATTGATTTTCTATCTTTAAGAATGTGTTACTCAAGGTGTAGGAGCTATGGGGTCAGATATAGAACCTTGATGATCAGGGAATGAAGTTGGGCATTTGGAGGCATTGCAGGCAGCCTTCTTTGTGGGGTGGATTGAATTCCTTAGTTATGTGGTTACACTTGGACAGTTACCTTTGGAGAAGTCCCATACTGTTGGCTATTAGAGGAACTTTACTAGTAAGGAGCTGTAATCTCTTATTGAATTCAGATTCAGTTTTTAAGGAAAGATCAGAAGCAGATTTATTTACAATTTTGTGCCAAGAGATGTGATCATATGTATGTACATGCATGTATGAGTGTGTTTATGTGTTTTCCATTGTTACTTACTGAGGAACTGTGTTTCTTATGTTTCTGAGAGAAGGAAAATTAGAATTTAAACTATGACACCTTATTTTCCTCTAGATCAGGGGTTAGCAGACATTTTCTGTAAAGGGCCAGATAGTGAATATTTTCAGCTTTGGGAGCTATTCAACTCTTCCATTGTAACATAAAATCAGCCAAAGACACTATGTCAGTGAAAGGGGGTATGGCTGTGTTCTGATAAAACTGTATTTACAAAACAGACAGCTATGGATTTGGCTTACCGACCATAGTTTGCCTACTCCTGCCCAAGAATGGAAGAATGGCATTCAAAGGCTGAGGAGAACACACAGGAGGTATCACTTGAGGACAGGACAAATAAACCAAGGCATATTCGTGTTGGTCCTTTTATAGCCCAGCCCTTCCACTGTTTTTCCTTAAGAATGGTGATGTCAACTTGATAATGTACCTGTCCATGTTACGAATGCTAAAGTTGTAGTGATTTTTTTCCCAAGCTAAAATTACTTGAACATAACCCTAACAAATATCTGTTAGATGCATTTTTTCCACTCTACTTTGAGGCATAAGGGTTTATTAAGTAGGCTGCTTTCATGTTTATTCCAAATCATACAAAATGAAAGGCTAACTGCAACAGGTTAAAAATGACACAATTTGCAGAATAAATCTTACTTGCTTTGAAATAAATTGAGTAAAGGACTAGACTTGAATTTAGTCAATTTTAATTATCTTTTCTTTTATTTCATTTTCTTCTGTAAAGGGAATTGCAATTTATAGGCTTTCTTGGGAGTGGTGTCTGTTGAAAGCAAAAAATCTAACGGTTCCATTGTCTGTCCATTCTTTTATGATGTGATTGTCCAGCTTCCTTTTAGAATCATGGTACTTTAGAGATGGAAACTTTTATAGGGAGGGGTTTAATGTAGAAAGGACTTTAGAGTTAAGCCTTAGTAGATCTAAGATTAGAATCTAGTTCTCCTGACTTCTTGTCTAGTGCTCTTTCTCTCACATCATCTCATTTCTGGTGATATTTGATTTGTATCATCAAACATGGAAGCTAAGAATTCTCTCAAGTTAGGGCTATCACTAATAATTTATGTTTGCTCCATGGCCATCAATCAGCTAAAATCTATAACTGTTTATTATGATTACTATGGATAAAAAAAGTGAAAGTGTGGTTTCTGCCCTCCTGTTGAGTCTCTCAAGGGACAGGGTGGTGTCACTGAGAAAAATGGGGGTGGTCGTGATGGATGTTTAAGACCCTGGAGGGAGATAACAGACTTGATTATTTAAATGATGATGGCATCATAAAATGATGATGATTATGTCCAGATGATGGCAGAAAATCCAAGTGGGTATATGTACACTCTCATTATTAGAAAATTGGTGATAAGCTAGAATTGAAGATGTAAGCATAATGACTCCATACTGTTTATCTGGGCTCTCAAAATTTGCAAGGGATATGATGGACACTTTTTGTAAGCTGGTTCTGTTATACAATATATGTACATTTTATTGTTTTTCTCTAGTTCTTTAATGCAAGCTTGCTACTCATTCTGATCAAACATTCATAAAACAACAACATCAAAATAAATTCATTTTAATTTATTAAGGTCTTCTACATTGTGCCCTTGAAGAAGTTCATATGGATAAACAAGCTTATATAAATAGCTTGCAGCATCGTGTGAAGTGCATTTCATAATCCAACAATAAATGATAGACATTATACTTCATGCTTCTCCAAGCAATCTTTTGAATAAACCTAAAGGCATTTGGAAATTTGTATGAAAAGTACTTACACTATGTAGGCAACCTTTTTTTTTCTCCCAATGTGATGCGTTGCTCATGTTAATAATTAAATTTCAAAGCTTAAATTTAAATTTGTCCCATTCTACTATATAGAAATTTAATCATTTTAATTTACTGCTTTAGAAAGGTCCTTTACTCTGCCCTGTATTCATCACATCTTTTCTGAAAAGTCTATAAAGGTTGATGAGTTTGTTTTGTGATGCCAGTTGTGTACAGATTATTACAAGTTATGCTTGCAGAAGGAATACTCAGCTGACAGTGTGTGATGTGTCCTGAGTCAATTACTTCATGGAAATGATATGTTAAGCAATTGCAAGGTAAAAGATAGTTTTTCCCATTATTTTAGAAATATCTGTATTGTTATAATACAGATCAAATCTACATTGAACATTATGCATTATTCAAGGAATGACCAGGCATTCTCAGCACTGTTTCAGCTAAATAACTGATGATTGTAACCTTTAAAGAAATCTCATTGTGGTGACTGTTGGTAAATCACTTCTCCATTCATAGTAATCTCTATTTAGAGGCTATATAGAAACCATTATATCTTTTATTAATCTTAAAAGCAATAGCTGCTGATTTGACATTTGCTAAAACTAGATAAATTTTCTATCCTACTAATATCACAGACTTCAGTCAATTTCTTGAGCATGTCTGCTGCAACTCTATTACTCCAGGAATATTTACCATCATAAGCATAGGATTTATTTCAATTTAAATATTCAAGTTTTTAAGTGACAATTTGCCTCTGTGTCCAACAGGCAACAATGTTAATATATGTAAAATATAGGACATTTTTAGCCTTTGGAAGACAAAAATTGAAAAATATCCAAGACAGCTGGTGATTAAAATCAACTGAACTACATTAGAGAAGAACTTTACTATTTTCATAGAATTTCCTTTCATTATTTCAGGAATCTGTTGTGAATTAAGTAGGTAGATGTTTCTGAGAGGAGAGACTTTCACATATTTATTTAAGCAACATGTAATCTATCCTTAGCCAAAAAAGTAGACATTTGCTAAGGGAATGATGTTTAATTGACTCATTTAAACTAGTCCTGTAGGGTTACTGCATATAGGACTACCTCCAGCATGACAATGAATTACTACTATAATTGTTGTCCCCTAAAACTCAAACAGCATTTTATAAAATGGCTCTGCTTCAGTAGAAAGAGATTCCAAAAGACTGAGTGATAGGTTTACTTGGTATCAGTGCCTCAAAGGTCTTCAGTTCCTGTTCTGGCATTTTACTATGTATGTGCTGAAACTCATTTACTTCTACCAGGTGACATTCATACTTGGGGTTACTTGTCAAACACCTCAATGTGAGATGAAGTTCTCAGATCATACTTTTCCATGTTTCCCCCAGCCTGTGGCATCATTTTTTTTTTTTTTCTTTTGAAAGATGAAAACGGTAGAACCCAGTCTGCACCCTTAGTTGTGCACAAAAGCTTCCTGTAGGACTAGGAAAGTAGGGTAGAAGGTGGCAACTTGGCTCTTACCTCTGCTGCCTCAGTAGATTGAGATGACTCACTGCTCTAATCTCTAGTCCCATTCCCCTCAATCCAAAGTCAAGGTTGACACCAAATGGAAACTGAACCACCCAAAAGCTGAATTGCAAATGCCTGTCCTATTTATTTTGGTAGTGAGCGCCAGGTTTTTTTAGTGTATGGAAATGCAGTATATTGTAATTGCTTTTTCTTAGGTATGCTCCCAGGAACACTTTAATTATATGCTGTTACCCATTTTTATTTTTCTAATGAAGTTATGACTTCTGAAATGAGGTCATATAAAAACTAATCTATTATTTTCCTTTATTTTATATCATGATAAGACAGCATTGTTTATATCACCACACTTCCACACGGTCATCATCTCTGACATCAGACAGGAAGGAATTTCTAACTAATGGTGGCTCTTGTGCTGGAAGAGTAAATATTTGAGACTCTCTATCTGTGGTGTTCCACATTTTATCCATAGAAGCTTTTATATCTTCAGAATTGGACTGTAACCCATTGAATTGAAATCTATTTCAGCATGGAAAATATTAGAGAGGATTACTGGGGTTTTCGCTAAATGCCATGGTCAAGAGTTTGACTGGTCACCATTACTTTCAGTGGATCTGACACTATTTAGCTTCCAGATTTACACTCAACTCCAAGCATTTAGTCAAAGAAAGCATATCTGTGAGGATGATGACTAACATATGTGAATATTCAGGTGTACTAGTCAGCTATTGCCAGGGCAACAAGCAATCACACTATTTCAGTGGCTTGCAGCAATAAGCTTTTTACTCATCATGTAGCTGAGATAGGCTGGGGGTTATAAGCTCTAAGATGGGCTCAGCTGGGCTCAGTTCAGCTCAGGTCTGCTCCCTATAATGGGATAGTGGGAAGCTCTCTTCATAGCAATGGCAAAAGTGCAAGAGAGTGAACAAAAACAACTGAACCTTTAAGACTGAAGCTCAGAACTTGCACATAGTCATTACTGTACACATTCTATTAGCCTCAGCAAGTTGTATGATCCAGACCAAAATCAAGGGGCAGGGGAATACAGTGTGTCTCCATTGGGAGAAACTGTAAAAAACATGGCAGAGGACACTGCTGTATGATAAATAGGAGCCTATAGTTTAATATACCCAATCAGGGTATATTAGTCTGCCAAAGGGATACTGATGCAAAGTACCAGAAATCTGTTGTCTTATATGAATACTATAAATAGTATTTGTTTTGGATAAAAGCTTACAGTTACAAGGCCCTAAAGAGTCCAACTCAAGGTACCATAAGAGGTACTTTCTCACCAAAATCAGCTGCCATGTGTGGAAGCAAGATGGCAGGTGATCTCTGCCTAGTCCTTCTTTCTCCCTCTTAAGGTTCCGTGGGCCCAGCTTCTACTGATTTCAGCTGTAGCTGGCATAGGGCTTATCTCTCAGGACTTCCTGAATCAGTCTGGCATAGGGCTCAAAACTTTGTATCTTCTTCTGTGTGTCCTCTTGAGTGAGTGCCCATTTATATCAGTCCACCAAGGGGACGGGGACTTAACCTGAGTCACACCTTACTTATGTGGTCAAATCAAAGGCCCTAAATTGATTTAATCAAGTAAACTTAAAACCTTTGAATTTAATACAGTCACACCCAGAGGAACAGACCAGTTTACAAACATAGTCCTTCTTTTTTGGAGTTTCATAAGTAACCTCAAACTGCCACACAGGGGTACCACTGGTGCTTCGTTATCAAATTTTGTGGGGACTTTTGGAAGAGTGGGCAAAAATATTGTGTATTCTTGTGGGTACTACATTGGGATTTATCAATCTGCCCCTCCCTCCACTGTCTTTTCCTTTTTCTCTAGCAGTAATGAAAACCAAAAAAACATACTTTTATGCCTTTTACATGCCATCTTCTGACTGTAATGTCTGTTTTCTTCTTTTGTGTCTGCTGAACTCCTCTTTATCTTTCAAAACTCCTCTCAGAAATCACTTCTTCTTTCCTTCACAAAGCATTAGTCAAAGCATTTCTTTCTATAGGTTACCATGTACATTCTTGTATTGCTTTATTATTGACTTGTATTATACTTATTTTCTTCACATTATCTTCCTTACTATGAGCTATTTGAGGGTACAGTCTGGGTCATCTTATTCATTTTTATATCCTTACCTCCTAATGAAATACCAGGGAAAGTAAGTATTAACAATGTTTTTTCGACTGAGTCATATAGAATTAAATTGTATTTTGGGATTGCCATTAGCAGAGCAAAATAATGCTGGTGAGAGCAATAGATGGGTCTAAGTCATAAGCTAGGAAGAAGCAAAAAATAGGAAAGTAAAACTAAAAGGAAGCATAGATGAGAATTGGAGGGAAAATTATGGGAACAGTGTGAAGACAAAAGGAAAATAAGCAATGTATGAATGAGGAGTGGGAGCTAGACCCAGTGGTAGCCCCTGCGGGATTAGCTGACAGCCCCTTCCCTTGTAAAGGCTTCTCCCTATCAACACTTTCCTTCATGTTCTCAGATGTACAAGCTGAGGAGTTGAAAATTAAAGCTAATAATCTCAAGAAACCTGCTAAGTGTCTTGAGTATATAAATTCGAGTCTGTTCAACACATATGTGTGTATCTTTCCTTACTGAGTCCTCAGCTGAATATTGTGGAGCATGCAGCATAAGGCAAGATATCTGCTTTGAGGTATTTACAATTCATACAGAAATAAATGTGAAATAAGAGTACATAGTGGCATTTGATCAAATTAAACAAACCATATGACCTGTGTTCTAAAGCCCTCCCTGTTCTCCACTAGGCCCCAAAGTTCTCATTTGGATTTTCTTTTTACCAGTGGTTGTGGCCTGGATGATCACTCACCTTCCAGTCCCAAACCCCAATTTTTTAAAAAATATTTCATAATTAGCGACTCAAATTTGCCTTTCCTGGGACTATCTGGTTTCTTGAAGCTGTTTGTTAATAATTTTAAAACCACATACTCTAGCTCTTCATATTCTGCTAATATTTCTAATTCCATGACTCTTTTGTTCTATGGGTTCAAAAATATCTGACCTAGCTCCTTCTCAAAAATATCAGAAATAGTTCCTTCTCTTAAAAAACTTACCTGTTTTGATTGACTGACACATATGCAATCATGAGAAATAAGGAAGGAAAATAAGATATCACATGATGAGGTTTTAAATTAAGTCAAGTGCCAAATAGATGAAATGTGTGTGTGTGTGTATATATATATACACACACACACACACACACATATATATACACACACATACATACATACATAATATTAATCTATAGCTTTTTCTTTACATATATATTTCTTTTACTCTCTTCACAAAATTTTAGGGAACATACTTATATTCCATATCACAACCAATATATTTTTTAAAAGTTTACCAGTTCTAGATAGCATAATATTTTAATCATAAGATCCTGTGGTTAAAAGAAAAAATCCTGTGATTATTTACATTATACTGCATTGTATTGACTTATTTAGGACTTTCAAGTTTATATGTTCTTTTTTCAAGGTTGTAATTTTTAAATATGCTTTTGTTAGCTATATCATCTCTTGAAAAGCACAATATATAATTTTGGCACTCTGGAGATAACAATATTTCACGAACATAGCAAAGAAGGAGTTACCTCTGACTGCTTTATATCGTTGAATTTAAAGACTGTGGCTTTAATTTTCAGAAACGGCTTTCTAGATACTGTGCATAAGTCTTAGCTGTGCCTTAATAAACATGTGGTGACCTCCACCTCTAAAAAATGATGTGGCTTTGACTACTGTTGACTGCAGCTTTTCACATACTTTCTTGGTCCAGAATATGTCAGCAAATGCCAGATCCTGGGTAGGAAGTGAAGTTCAACAAAATTTTGGTTTTGAAGACCATGCAGATCATCTGTTCTAAATCCCTTGCTGTTGGGTTGAGGAAATTGATGTCAATAAAGAGAAATAATTCAATGACAACAACAAAGTAAATAACAAAGATGGGGCTAGAATTCAGACCTCTCAAATTCCAGTTCAGCATATTTTCCTATATAATAAAGAAATTTTTCTTTCTCTGTTCAACCACATATTGCCAGCTAAATATCTGCATCCCTTTTCCCCATTTACATTATGTGTGGACATAGAACAAATACGGCTCATGTGTAGGGACCACCCCATTTTGGAGCAAATGATGCTATTGTGTACAAATGTGGAGAACATTTTTAGGCTTTTTAAAACCATAAGAGTTAGAATTCAGTGAAAAGAATAATTTATAGATGGACTTAGATGCTAGTGGTGGGGAAGCTGTGTGAATGTTCTATGGGAACTTTTGTACTATCTATGAAACTTTTCTGTAAATCTAAAATTATTCTAAAATAAAAAGGTTATTTTTTTTAAAGACACTAGAATTTACCCCAGTGATGGAAACATAAGAAAAACCTCTTCCCAAATGGAACCTTGTCTGTCACCATTTGCTGCTGTTCTAACTGGTCAATGATTCCCCAAAGGCTCATTATTGTCAGGGGCTTCATTGTTTGTTGTGTTAAGAAACTTTATGTGATTAACTGACAATTACAATGATGTCAATCCAAGGATATGGAAGAAGGGAAATGGATTAACTTTTTCACATATAGTTCTCTTAAAAACGTTATAAATGACCTCATTTCTATTGAAAAGGAGTCAGACATAGCATGCGCGCAAAAGCACACCTTGGTTATTTTCTCTCCTTTCTTTGCTAAAATTATGACTTGTGCTACATTTCTGTTCTTCCAACCCTGGTCAAAAAGTTACTTATAAAGGGAGGATAGAGAGCCAGGACAAAAACTAGTTATAGAGTTCTAGAACAGAGGCCAGAAAACTTTTTTTCTGTAAAGAACCAAATAGTCAATTTAGACTTGGGGGCCATAAGGCCTCTGCTGTACATATTCAGCTCTAGTGTTACAGCCCCAAAATGGCCATGGACAATTAGTAGATGAAGGAGTATAGCTATGTTCTAATGAAACTTATTCATGGACACTGAAATCTAAAGTGATGTGTTATGTAATATTATTATTCTTTTGAAATGTTTTCCAACCATTTAAAAATAAAACAATTCTTAGCTTGTGGGCTCTACAGAAACAGGCAGCAGACCAGGTTTGACTGGTAGGCCATTTTTTGTTGATCCTTTTTCTAGAGCAGGGGTTCTTAACCAGAGGTCCATGTAGGGGTTCTGTGGAAAGATTTCAGGGGGTCTGTGAGGTTGAACTGAAAATTCAAAAAAACATTATTTTTGTGGGGATGTGTTGGTGCCGGTGAGATATATTTATTAAATAATACACAGTATAGTGTGAACTTAGTATGATTTTTATTTTGATGTAGCTTGCCCTGAGTGCAGTGGATAACTGCCTGCAAAAAGTTTGGTAAGGATGGAGGAGATGGTTTTATGACGCCGTGGGAAAACTCGAATTTCTAAATGGATGCCGAAAATGGCTGTTTGAACAGATGTTGAACCATATTAGATTATCAGGTATTGAAATTATGGGAAAGTTGTAAACCATAACTTTGAATAATCCTAAAATTTAATTTAAAGTCATGACAATGTTGAGTGTTATGCTGCCACTACATTCTGAGAAGGGGTCTGTGTTTTTCACCTGACTGGCAAATGGGTCTGTGGAATAAAAAAGGTTAAGAATCCCTGTTCTAGAGCATTAGAATTGAAGGGTCTGTAGGTACCTTTAAAAGAACCTTTTGTGGTGGAAAGCATGTTACTGATTGTAGAAGGTTGATTTCTTGTGCTTGTCTTTAAAAGTATAACAATAACAATGTTTTTGATCATCTTCTGAGCTGAATGTATGTTCATATAATCTATTTATTATGATGACCAGCGTGAGTAAGTTGTGTCCAAACCAGGGGTGTGGTATTGGCATATTTTGCTAAGTATCCATAGATGTATATTATTTTCTGTATTACATATTTTGCTGAAAAATTAAGTGTAACATGATATTAAGTCATTGGTATGGCCTGGCTCATTGTTCTTGACTGCTTTTTCAATTTAATGTAGTAAATGATCCAGACTAGGGGTAGTTGGACAGTCTTGTCTTGTGCAGGATCTTGCTTAAAAATGATTAAAACTCTCTCTAGGGAGCAGATGTGGCTAAAGCAATTGAGCTCCCGCCTCCCACATGGGAGGTCCGGGTTTGGTTCCTGGTGCTTCCTGAAAAAACAAAAACAAACAACAAGCAAAACAAGTGAAAAAACCAATTCAGGGAAGCTGATGTGGCTCAGTGATTGAGTGCCAGCTTCCCACAAACAAGGTCCCGGGCTCAATTCCTAGACCTGGTACCTCAAAATAAAACAAAACAAAAAACAAAAAACAAAAACCCAAAAAACAAAAACAAAAACAAAACACTCTCTACACAGGATTCTTGTTGGGCCATTTTGACTTAATCAATTTAATTTTGATTTATTTTCCCACATGATTTTACTGGTTGTCTTTCTGATTCAACCAATGGTCTAAAGCATGATGTGGCTGTAACATCATCAAGAATATCACTAGAAATAAGGCACTTGAGATTTGTATATTAAGAATTCAGTATTATTATCAACATTAGAATGAGTTAGATTGGTATAGCTGACCTAGTTATTTGCAGGTAGAATTTAACATCGTATGTTTAAAGCTATGTGCATGTAAAGTGAAGAGATAAGACTAAATTAGTATCTATCACTTAATTTTCAAAACTCAAGGAATAAAATGCAACTACTAGGAAATAACTGTTGTGGTCTTCTGCCAAAGTCCATTGAGATCAATCACTAGAATACCCAAAGGGTGAATGAAAATTGGAAGAAACAAAAATTCAATGAGTTTGTAGTCATAACTTCCCAGAGTGCTACAGAGACATAAAAATTAAAAAAAAAATTCAGTAATGTTTTGTAATTAGAACATAACACTCATATATAATTTTACAGTTTGGGAAATAAGACTGTGTTAAATATCCGCACTGATGATGAAAACAGACTGTGTACACAGTTTGGGTTTTATATAAATACTTTAAAATATTGGCTTTCTTCTATAAAAATAGATGAATAGTATCCAGGTTTTTATAACAATTTTAGCATAAAAGCAAAATTGCTATGATTTTCCATTTTGAAAAGAGAAGTGCAAATAGTATAACAAAGTGTGTAAAATGCAGTACGTTCTAGAGAGATAATGAAAGGAGAATGGGGATGTGGATGCAATTAAGCCCCACTTTGGGCATACTCACAACCTTTGTAAAGTGATATTATTTGCTTATCTGACAGCTCAACTAATGTGTCTTTAATCATATCTCCTATGAACACTGAGCTCCTGAATTTGCAGAAAAATCAGTAACAAGTTATTATGCCTATAATATGCTATGATTTACATCTGGTAAGCAATCAGATATCGAATCTCATTGTCATTTATTCAGTTACTAAATATTTGTGGACATTGCTACTTGGACAGATAAAATAATACCTTTACTTGGACTAGAAAAGGGGGTTCTCACAGGAAGTTCTAACAGCCTATACTGGAGGTACAGTTCATGTGACCAAGGATAGTTGAGCCAGCAAAATATATGAATGCAAGTGGAAGCAAATCATCCCAGGAATATTAATGTGTCTTCAGAATGGCTTATTAGTAACAAGGTCTTGTTCAATTGAGTTGGACTCTCCTGAGTTCAGATCTTTGTGCCCATGAATAAGTAACCACTCTTTGGTCTCAGTATCTCGTATGACAAATGGCACAGTTGGGATGGAGAATCCCGCTGCTTTAGTATACCATTTACTGCACTAGAAAGCATCAATTCTGTTGGGAGGCTTGCTATCTAGAAACTTACCAAAGACATGTTAAGAGTCTGAATTATATTATTTTTATTACATGTTAGAAGTCATTATTTTCAGTAAGAATATATTTCTAAAATGATAAACAGAAGGGAGAGATGGCTTAACATGCACTATTTAGTTTTAAATACTTTGTGATTCTACCATGAAAAGAAGTCTTATATGGCAGAGTGGAGGGAATTTAGAGTGTTTCTTAAATGACACCTGTAATTTGGGGATTTTTAATGTAATTTTTTAATTAGAAGAATTGTAGGTTTACAGAAAAATCATGCAAAAAATAGAGTTCCCATGCACCCTTCTATTAACACCTTGCGTTAGTGTGGTAACTTTGCTGCAATTCAAGAAAGAATGTTGTTATAATTGTACTATAGTTTATGTTATGGTTAACTGTGTTGCACAGTCCTATGTTTGCTTTTTAAATCTTTATTCCAGTAACATACATACAACCTAAAATTGTGCCTTTTAACTACTTTCAAATAAAGTCAATGCTGTTAATTTCATTAACAATGTTGTGCTACCAATACTACCATCTATTACCACTCTTTTCCATCACCCTGAACAGAAATTTTGCACCAATTAAGCATTAATTCCCCATTTCCTACCCCATACCAGCTACTCGTAACCTGTATTCCAGTTTGACTATATAAATTTGCTTATTCTAACTACTTCATATCAGGAGATCATATAATATTTTCTTTTTATGTCTGCCTTATTTCACTCAACAAGATGTCTTCAAGGTTCATCATGTTGTTGCATGTTTCAGAACTTCATTCCTTTTTACAGCTGAATAATATTCCATTGTCTTTATATATCACATTTTGTTTACCCATTCAGCTGTTGATGGACACTAGGGTTGCTTCATTATTGACAATTGTGAATAAATGCTGCTATGAATATCGGTGTGAAAATTTCTGTTCAAGTCCCTGTTTTAGTACTTAGAAGTGGGATTGCTGGTTCATATGGTAATTCTATACTTAACTTTCTGAGGAACTGCCAACATTACATTTGCAGTGTATTTCATTTCTACCAACAAAAAACAGGTGTTCCTGTTATTCCACATCCTTCCCAACACTTACTATTTTCCATTTTTATAATAGTAGCCATTCTAGTGGGTGTGAAATGGTATCTTATTGTGGTTTTGATTTGCATTTCCCTAATGACTAGTGATGTTGACCATCTTTTCATATTCTTTTTGGCGCTCTCTCTCTCTCTCTCTCTCTCTCTCTCTGTGTGTGTGTGTGTGTGTATATATATATATATATATTTTTTTTTTTTTGAGAAAAGTCTGTTCAGGCCTTTTGCCCATTTCTTAATTGGGTTGTCTTTTTCTTGTTGAGTTGTAGAATTTCTTTATATATTCTGTATAAAAAACCCTTACTGGATATTTATTTTCCAAATATTTTTTCCTAATTTTGTAGACTGTCTTTTTATTTTTATGATGAAGTTCTTTGCACAAATGTTTTCAATTTTGATGAGGCCCCATTTATCAATTTTTTTTCTTTTGTAGCTTATGTTTTGGGTGTATAAAGTCTAGGAAACCGTTGCCAAAATGGATCAAGTTCTTTAGGATGCTTTCCTATATTTTCTTCCAGGAGTTGTATAATTCTGATTCTTATATTTAGGTGTTTGATCCATTTTGAGTTGATTTTTATATATGATAATGAGGTAGGGATCTATTTGCATCCTTGGGTCTAAGGCAGGGGTTCTTAACCTTTTTTGGTCCACAGACCCTTTTGCCAGTCAGGTGAAAACCATGGACCACTTACTAAATCCACACTATCTGTGTATTATTTAATAAATATATCATACATGCACCAACACATCCCTACAAGAATAATGTATTTTAGAATTTTAATTTAAGCTCATGGACCCCTGGGGAAGAAACCCTGGTATAGAGAATCAAATTAGGAAAGTTTCACTTCCTTTCTACTGTGGATACATTTTATTTATTTATTTTTCTTGCCTAATTGCTCTGGCTAGAGCTTCCAGTACAATGTATCAGTCAAGTCTTCTATTTCCTTATTGATTTTCTGTCTAGGTCCATTATTATATGAATTGTATTTAGTTTGCCTACTAATGTAGATCTGTTTCACCCTTAAAAATTGTCAATTTTGGGGCTCTGATGTTAGGTGTGTGTATATATATATATATATAATTATGTCTTCTTGTTGACTTGATACCTTAATCAGTATATAGTGATCTTCTTTGTCCCTCTAAACAGTTTTTGACTTAAAGTCTATTTTACTTGATTTTAGTGTAATGCCCCAGCTCTCTTTTGCTTACTATTTGCATGGTGTATATTCTCCCATCTTCTCACTTTCAACCAATTTGTGTCTTTGAATTTAATGTGAATCTTTTGTTAATAGCACATTATTGGGTCATGCTTTTTTATTCATTCCACCAATATCTGCCTTTTGACTGGAGAATTTAAACCATTTACATTTAAAGTAGCTGCCATTTTGCTATTTGATTTTTGCATACCTTTCTTATACCTTTTTTTGTCCCTCACTTCTTCAATTAATGCCTTTCATATTTGTTTGTTTGTTTGTCATGTACCATTTTGAGTCCCTTCTTATTTCTTTCTGTATATATTTTCCATATATTTTCTTTGTAGTTACAATGGTACTATATGTTAACATGCTATCTAATAAGAATAATGTTTGATTTGATCCAAACTTAATTTTAATACTATACACACACACACACACACACACACTATTCCTGTACCACTCTGCCCACTTCACCTTTTTGTACTTGTTATAAATTGTATCTTTATAGATTTTATGTCCCTAACTGTGGATTTATTATTACTTAAAAAACATTTTAGGAAGCGGCTGTGGCTCAATCAGTAGGGCTCCCGTTTACCATATGGGAGGCCCCGGGTTCGGTTCCCAGGGCCTCCTGGTGAAGGCAAGCCCGCCCGCACGGCATGGTTAGCTGACCCAGCGAGCACAAGCAGCAAGGGGGGGATAAATGAATAAATAAATAAAATCTTTAAAAAAAAATTTTTTTTTTATTTTTATTTTTTAAAGAAGCTTTAAATTACCTAAATGCTACATAAAAAAATATAAGGGATTCCCGTATGTCCCCTTCCCTCCCCCTCCCACACTTTCCCACATTAACAACATCCTTCATCAGTGTATGGTACATTTCTTACAATTGATGAACGCATATTGAAGCATTGCTAGTAAGCATGGACTACAGTTTACATTATATTTACAGTCTGCCACACACAATTTTGTAAGTTATAACAAAATATACAATGGCCTATATCTGTCACTGCAATGCCATGCAGAACAAATCCAGTGTCCCCAAAATACCCCCATATTAGACCTATTCTTCCCTCTCCCATCCCTCAGAACCTCTGGTGGCCACTGCCTTTATATCAATGGTAAGAGTTCTTTCATTGCTAGAATAATAAGTCTACTTTAGTCCATTGTTCATTCCCTAATCTTGAGGATTTGGGGATGGTGATGCCCATTCTGCTTCTAATTGAGAGGGGGCTTAGATCCCATGGGGCAGATGGTTGGAACTATCTTGCTTGCAGTTGCAGACACTCTCTGTTCCTTGGGATGGGCATTGTCCACTGTCATTTCCTTGTTAGTTGTCCTGGTGAGCCTCCCTGGCACCAAGGGATTATAGCCAAGTAACAGCTAGCAATGCATCTGGAAAAAGACCTTGACCAAAAGGGGGAAATGATAAATACAAATGAGTTTTTATGGCTAAGAGATTTCAAAGTGAGTCGGGAGGTCATTCCAGATGTGACACTTATACAAGTCTTAGCAGGATCTCATTGACTGTCACAGTAAACAGTGCCTCCAATAGCGGGGCTCCTGAGGGCTCTAGAGACACCCACAAACTATAAGTAGGGCAGACAGCTCAGGAATTCAGCATGCTGTCAGTGGGTCTTTGGGATTTTTGCTCCACAATGTAACTACCTGTAAGGTTACCTTTACTGGAGGTCTTTACTTCTTAATGGCATGTTGATATACTGCTTAGTGTCCTTTACTTTCAGTTTGAAGAAATCACTTTTAGCATTGCTTGTAGGGCAGTTTTAATGGTGACAACTCCCTCAACTTTTGTTTATCTGGGAATGTCTTAATCGCTCCCTCATTTCTGAAAGACATTCTCACTGGACATAAAATGCTTGATTGACAATTATTTTCTTTCTGCACTTTAAATATTTTTTCCCCAGTGTCTTCTTGTCTCCAAGGTTTCTGGTGAGAAATTGCCAAATGAATCTTATTAAGAGTCCTTTGTACATAATATGTTGTGTTTTAGTTTCCTAGGCTGCTCAAAACAAATACCATGAAATAGTTAGGCTTGAACAATGGGAAATTATTGTCTATTCCTTAGAGTCTCAGAAAATGTCCAAATCAAGGTGATGTTTTCTTCCCAAAGACTGCTGCTGGTGATCCTTGGCTCCTCTGTCACATGGCAAGACTGGCAAGGCATATTACAGCATCTCCCTTCTCTTCAGTATTTTGTTAATTTCAGCTTCTTGCTTCCGTGTTACGCTCATGCTCTTGTGCTCGCTCTCGTACACTCTCTCTCTCTCTCTCTGTCTCTGTCTCTCTCTTCATTCCATTTATAAAGGACTACAGTAAGAGGGTTAAGACCCATCCTAAATGAAGTAGCCTCATCAAAAGTTCCCACTTAAAATGGGTTCACACCCGCAGGAATAGATTAGATTTTTCTGGGGTACATACAGCTTCAAACCACCAGGCGTTGTTTTGATTTTGCAGCTTTCAGAATTATGTCTTTGTCCTTAGCATTTGATATTTTGTTTGATTACTGTGTTTGGGCATCATTCTCTTTGACTTTATCTTGTTTGGTGATCCTTGGTATCCTTGTGCATATTGATGTCTTTCATTAAATTTGGAAAGTTTTCTACCATTATTTGTTTGAATATTCCTTCTGTCCCTTTCTCTCTTTCTTCTCCTTCTGTGACTCCCATAATGTTTCAAAGACTCTGCTCATTTTTTAAAAAAAATTGTTTTTTCTTTCTGTTCCTTAGCCTGAATCGTTTCAATTGTCTTGTCTTTGAGATCACTGATTCTTTCTTCTGCCAGCTCCAATCTGCTGTTGAAATCCTCTAGGGAATTTTTCATTTCAGCTTTTGTGGTCTTCTGCTGTGGTGATTCTGTTTGGTTCCATTTTAAAATTTCTATCTCTTTATTGGGATTCTCATTTTTTTCATTCATTATTCTCTTGATATCCTTTAGTTCTTTCACCATGTTTTCAATTCTCTGCTTGAGAATATTGATCATTTTTTAAAAGTCTTTGTCTGGCATATCCAAGGCCTGATACTCTTAGTTGATGGTTTCTCGATTTTATCTTGTTCTTTTGTGTGTACTGTCATTTCCTATTTCTTTGTCTGTCTTGTGACCTTTCATTGTACACTGACATTTTAATAGCTTAAAGTATTAACTGTGTGATTTAGCTCCTGAACTGTCTATTCCTTAAATTTGTATCCAGCTAGTGATGTGACAAAGATTTCTTTTAGTGTCAGGAGCTAACAAAAACAAACCAACCAACACAAAAAGCACCTTTCATAGTCTTTGCAAATTTGCTCTGCTTTGACTAGTGTTCTTCTTCAGAGCATAGCCTTCCTATCAAGAATATCAACCCTAGGTGAATGCAAAGTGCAGGGTCCTCTCACTATTATCTGTGCCTGTGTGGCAATGGCTTCTGGACTTGTGCTTGCTTTGGCCCTATGAATCCCCCTATTTACAGGAATTTGAATGTCCCCTCTCTCTTCCCTGTGAAATAGACTTTCTATCCCTCCTGGTAGCTCCATTGTGTGAATTAATCCTTTGCCCACTTTTTTTTTTTTTTAACTTAATTTGTTTCTTATGCTGCTTTAGTTGTCTGCAAGCTGCTTCTGCTTGAAGAACAAGTTCTGGGAGAGTGATCCTGAGACAAGTTTCCTGTTGCAGTCTTTCAGGCTTCCACCTGATAGATTGGCACCGACATATATGCACCCCGGTATGCACAAGGGGTTACTCTCCTCTCTCTGGAAGAGGGCCAGAGACCCACAATGGGAAAACGGGCTGGATCCACACCATCCTGGGGAGGAGGTGGGGCAAGTAAGCAAGGGCACCATGAGCTCTGCCTGCTGTTTTTCAAGCTGTATTTTATTTGTACTTCTCCAGTTTCTTAACCCTTTAACTGTTTTACAGAGTTTTGTAGAAGATGACTATGCTAGTTCAAAGATTCTGTGAGGGAATGTCACCTTAGAGCTTCTTATGTTGCCATCTTGGTCAACCGGAACTCCTGATGATTTGGAGATTTTAAGGCTGCTTAATATTATTTTGATGCATAAAGGTCTATAGAAGATGATTACCTAAACTGTTAATATTTGAATATTGAATCGAGTTGATAGGAAAAAGAAATCATGTTAAAAATAGGCTGTATTTGGAATGAAAGAGTGATTTGTTGAAATAATATAGTTGGCATTTTCTGCTTTAGAACTTTGGCTTTATAGATCTACTGTTACAATTGGTTTTATAATTTCAATTTTGTTGTTGTTATTATAGATCAGAATGGATTATATTTCCCCTTTCATTTTACACCTCTATTCATCCTTTAAGTATTATTGAATGTTTGTTCTATTGCAAGGCTCAGTGTAAGGCTCTATTGGAAGTACAAAGGGGGAAAACTGGAACCTCTCCTCTGTGAGTTAGTAATGTAGTGAGAGTTACACACATAAAATAAGATTAGATTTTATTCATGTTTAAAAGGTTTAAACAATTTATTGTGAGATCACAAAAAGAATGTTTGATACCAAATGGGGAGACTAGGAAGATAGCCTTTATACTGGACATAAAAATGGGTAGGATTTTAAATTGCAGAGTTTTTAATAAGGAAGCATATTGATTATGTATAAGATACCTTCAAATAGAGAGTTTTATTACTTTCCAAGAAAAATATTTCTTGAAGTTCTACTTTCAATTGGATATTTCTCCAAGTCTTTATTTTAGATACCCACTGACATTTCATAATCGATTATGTGTCAATATAGCTAAAGCTATAAGTATGGATATGTTTAATGAGAATTGATGTCAAGTAAGCTTATAAAGGTTTATCCTTTCAGAAGAGTATTTTATACAGAATATCTAAATGCCATGTAGAATACAGAATACTTGTGAATATTTCTGTTATCTCAACATGATCTGTAATAACTAAAAGCATGAATTGCATACTGTACTTGTAAATCAAGAGCTTAATCAAATGTAATATTCTAGTATCTTCTTTCTAGTACTTTGGCTTTTTATGGAGCTGGAAAGAGGACTGAAATGAGGTATATATTTTTTAATTTAGAAATTCTAATGTATATAGTTCGTAGAAAATCCCTCAGCCTCTAAGACCTGAATATAGAAAGGATCAGATCAGAAGAGTGGCTGCTATCCTGGGAGCCTCGCAGTAGAATGGCCAAAGTTCAAGCATGCCACTGTGGCAGGAGTCGGCAAGTCAAGTGCTCACCTCGGTGCCCGACTCACACGTATCTCACTAATGCCTGTAATTGGAAGGGAAGACTAGATGGCGTAGAAGAGAATGTTTTGTACTTTTAATTCATTTAAATTAGCACAAAGGGAGGGAACAATTTTGCTTCACATGTGAAGTCAGTCATTTCTTGGGTTGCTAGCTCAATGTTTTAGCAGAACAGCTGTTCTGTACAATGTGGCTTTCTGCAAGCAATATTTCTACTGCGAGAAAAGTGGCAGTCTGCCAAAGAGAGTGCCCAGACCACCCCCTAAACAAAAAAAATCTTTTGTCAACGACTCTAATAATTTGTACAATTCAGGAAAGGGAGGGGGGTTTGCACAGTCTTTGCAGATGTGCATTTATGGTGCTATTTTTAAGCAGAGCAGCATGAAGGAATAAATTCATATGAATCGTAAGTTGATCATTCATTTTAAGCATTTGGCTTCTGCTCCTACTAAAATTCCATTCTGTGTAAAGAAAACACAGCCAGCCTTGAAACAAGGTAAGGCAGGGTGTGACAACAAGATGAAATTCTTCATTTGCAAACCTGTGTTGCCTTCTCAAACACCAAAATCTTTGGGGTCTTATTTTTTTTCCCCCACTAAGGAGATAAATGCAGTTTGCTGATTCCCTCACAGTAAAAACTTTAAAAAATGCTATCCTTCAGCATTTTAAGGAAATAAACTCTTAATGAGCCTACATTCTTTTACAGCAGTCCATTCTCTGAAAATGAGTTTAAGTGCTGATGGAAATGCCAGAAGCATTTATACAATGAGCACCAAATTAATATGTGCTAATTCTTTGTATTGCAGTATCATAGGAGTCATGCAGTTTTTCTAGTATCAAAACATGGGTCTCATCTTAGAGTTGTTCCCTACATTCTGGTTATCCAGAAGCTATAGCAATAGACCCTGCTAACTTTGACCCCAGAAATAGAGGTAAGAAAACAGAACCACAATTTTTCTAAGTATAGGCTCCTGGGAAACAACTCTCAAACATCTCCTTACAGCAAAGGATAGAATCTGATAGAATCTTGATTAAAAAAAAAAATTAACAATACACTTGATATTTGCATAATACAATTATATTTACAAATAGAATTAGACCATCTACTATAAATTATTAAAATATTAAATCAGATATTCAAAATGACAAAATTTAATACAGATTCATTAAATAAAGGGTGATCATAGAGCTAAGAGGACCATAGAATGGTCACTGACTTTATCAAAGGCTTCCTCTATTTCTGAGAGTTGGGAACTTTGTTGTTTTGCCATTTTCCTTTTTAAAAATTCAACTTTTCATATCCTATATGTGTGTAAAAATGTTTGGTGTAATGGATTTATGTGTTATCAAACCTGAAGTATTTTTCCTTCATTTAGAATGCAATCCACTTGTGTTATGCTGTCCACTCAAACTCTTTAACATTTTATTTATAGTAATGGAAATGCACTATCTGTTATGGTGGGAAATTGCTGGAATAGCTCATCTTATTCTATTAATACAGACATACTTTTAAAAATAGTTATTCAGATAATCTGTTTCATACTTCCAATTGTTACTCAAGTGTTTTAAACATTTCCTTACTTTGATAGGGATTTTATAGTGACATTTACAATTCTGTTTACATGTGGGTGCCTGCCAGTAGAGAGCTACTGCATTGTGTGAACAAATTGTTTGATATAAAGGCAGTGACCACTAGAAGTTCTGAGGGAAGGAAGAGGGAAGAATAGATGTAACATGGGAGCATTTTTGTGTCATTGGAATTGTTCTGCATGACATTACAGTGATGGATACAGGCCATTTTACATTTTGTCAAAACCTATATAATTGTGCATGCAAAGTATAAACCGTAATGTAAACTATAGACCATGGTTAGTAGCAATGCTTCAGTATGTGTTCATCAATTGTAACAAATGCACCACACTAATGACAGATGCTGTTAATGGGAAAAAGTGTGTGTGGGGTGGGGTATATGGGAATCCCCTTTATTTTTGATGTAACGTTTATGTAATCTAAAGCTTCTTTAAAAATAAAATAAAATTTAAAGAAAAATAAAAGGTTGTGTTGTAAGGAAGTTCATAAGATCACATTTCTTATATATTAGAAAAATTTTCTGTGTAATTCTGAACAATTAATATTTTGTAGAATTGAATACTTTCATTGGAGTGAATGATGATTCTTCCCAAATAAATATTTTAGGTTAATCCTCTTATTTTCTAAGTTTTCTTAAGGTAAGGGAAGGGCAATATATCTATATACAACAAATTTGGGTGGTTGACTTATGTCTAATAGCAATATATTTCAGGAAAATATTGGGAAGCACACAATTATCCATATAACATTCCTGTTGCTTTATTACTTTATTGTTTTAAAGACTCCGTACTTTTTTGATGTGCTATTATGGAGATCAGTGTTTACACTTATGCATCATATTTTCCAAAATTAATGGAATTGACATACCACTCTATAGTAAACAAAGACAATTTTGATATGAATTGGGTAGAAATGCATGTAAAGATAATATACATTTTCAAATCCTGTGCTTATAAAATCCTGTGAAATGGGCATTGTTTTCCCTTCTTTATATACACCTCTTTTTAAATTACTCGAGCTCTGTGTGCAAAGATCCTTTCTTAAAAGGATTCAATTTTACCAAATGAGAAAGTTGTTCAGATTGGCCCCGGGTCCATGCTCAGGATCCAGAAGGCCCAAGTCAACTCATATTAGCCTCTGTGCAAAGAAAAACAAGATAGGCTAAAATTATATTCTGTACATTTATTTCTGTCAATAAATTAACTTCACAACAAGAAAAAAAATACTCCCCCAATCTGTAGATTTCCCTCTAGCCATAACCAACTGTCTTGGCCAAAGTGGACTTAGGGTGAGCGTGGCTGCTTTGGAGGAACTCATGCCTACGAAAGGCCATCTTTTGTTGGCCTAACGAGTAATTAAACTATACTCATACACACTTAACCACTCCCCCATAGTTGTTTACAAGTTAAAACCATCTTTATGAAGTCATAATTTCATAGTACACTAAATTTGTAACCCCCCCCCGTTTTTCATGACATGACATTCATTATATTCCAAAATAGTGGGATGACTACTAGCCCAGTGTTAATGAATGTCAAATTTATAATCTGCAATATCATTAGTTCTGTGCTGAACTCATTCTTCTCTTCTTCAGTGCTCTTTCTTTTGAATTAAATCTCTGGCAAACCTCATCCTTCATGTGGTTAATGTCTGATACTAAGACAAGGTGTCAATAATAGAGTGGTATATGGGGGGAAATACACCTGTTGTGTACTATGGCCTGTAGTTTGTTTACTATTTTAATGTTCTTTCATCAGCTATGGCAGTGATGCCTCACTGATGCAAGGTGACAACAATGGGGCGGGGCATATATGGGAATGCTGTATTTTTGCATGATTTTTCTTAAACCTATAACTTGTCTAATTAAAAAAAAAAGGACCTATTTCACATGCCTGTGTATTTGGTGTTTTAAATGAGGTAATCCATTTAAATTGCTTCACATAGTACCTAGAACATAGACTATCTCAATAAATACTGGCTACTACTGTTTTTTCTTTTAAGTATAATTATTAAAAAGTGCTATCATCAATTTTTTTTTTTTTTTTAAACCGGAAGGTCCCAGGAATCAAACCCGGGTCCCTCCTTATGGGAGATGGATGCCCAACCATTTGAGCCACGTCTGTCCCCCAACTATCATCAATTTTAACAAATGTTCCTCACCAATGTAAAATGTTGGTGGGGTGGTGTATGGGAATCCTGTATTTTATGCATGATTGCCCTGTAAACCTACAACTTCTCTAATAAAAAAATATATATATATTTATTTATTTATTTTTATTTTATTTATTTATTTTTTTATTGTGGGTAAAAATCAATTTTCACAATACATACAAATATTTGTAAAATGATATATAAATATATATGCATATATGTGCATTTGCTTACAAAAATGTTATATATATATATATATATATATATATATTTTTTTTTTTTTTTTTTTTTAAAGGTGCTTAGATTACCTAAATATTACACGGAAACTACAGGGATTCCCATGTTCCCCACCTCCCACACCTCGCACAACATCCCACATAAACATCTCCCACAAGTGTGGCCAATCACCCTCAATGGACCTACACATCCTGGGGCCTTGCCATCAACCACAGACCACAGTTCACATCATAGACCACACTCTCTCCCACACAGTTCTGAATGGTGTGTGCTGATTTAAAATGGCCTACATCCGTCACCACAACGGCACTCAAGACAACCCCCAAGTCCCGAAAAAGCCCCTGTATTTCAACTGCACATCCCTTCCCTGCCCCGAAAGTGTCCAGTGGCCACTGACTCCACCTCACTGTTATAATTTCTTCCATTGCTAGAATCACCATATGTGTACAACAGAATACCATCAAGTCCACTCTAGTCCATAGTTCTTCCCCCAATCCTGAGGGGACTGGGATGGTGATGTCCACTCCACCTCCAAGTGAGAGAGGGCTTATATCCCATGGATATGGTGGGTGGGATGATCCTGCCTGCAGATGCAGGCCCTCTCAATTCCCTGGGATGGCCATTGCCCATCGTTGTCTCCTTGCCAGGTGATTTGGATGAGTCCATTGAGCTGTAGGGTAGGAGTTGCAGCTCCACCGAGATTCCACGCACACCTGGCACATAGGTAGGCCAGAGACTCCAGTCTCTGGAAGTATACCTAAAAACTCCAGCATCACATATAGGTTTGAATAGAAGGGACTGATGACCCATGTGCAGGGAGGACTTATTTGAGTCCAATTCTGTCACTCTCAGGAGCACAGATTCCAAAATAGAGCCCACTAATAAGGCATCAGTCTCTGGGGTTATCCCCCCTTATATAGGACCTGGGTGTCTCCAGAGCTCTCAGGAGCCCCTCTGTGTGGGGTGATATGCACTCAGATGTTCTATGAGCTCCTACTGAGGTGTGCGTAAGAGTTACCTCTGGGATGACCTCCTGACTCTCTTTGAAATCTCTTAGCCACTTGAACTCATTTGTCTTTACCTTTTCCCCCTTTTATTCAAGGTCTTTTTCCAGTCGTGTTGCCAGTTGGCACTTGGTATTAATCCCTCGTTGCCAGGGAGGCTCATACCTGGGAGTCATGTCCCACGTTGGGGGAATGGTAATGCATTCATATGCTGAGTTTGGCTTAGAGAGAGGCCCCATTTTAGCAACAAGGAGGCTCTTAGGTGGCAACCCTTAGGCACCCCATAACAGTAAGCTAAGTTTCAGTTACAAGAGCAAAGACTCATAAGGGTAGTCATAAATAACAAGAACTCATCAGTGGGCCATCCTCTTTTGACAGAGACTGTCCCTGTACTCAGAAGACTGTTGCTGCTCCCTTGGAGAATGTGGCAGAGCTCTCCAGGCTAGGAATTCAGATTCCCTCATTTACTGAGTGATTGTCCACCCACCATGACCATGCCCCATCATTTGATCACTTAAACAAACGTGTATATCTTTCATGTATGTTCAGATGAAATTACTCCCATGAATCCCCCCTCCCTGACACCCCCCACCAAAAATCCCCTGCAGCACCCATTATAACCCTTCTGTGATCTAAATCTTCCATGAACATGTAGCCCATATAATAATCAAATACACTTAATAGGAAAAGAAACAACAATGATAGGCTTACATGTATGAGACAAACGTAAGGAAACTCAGGAAAAAACAAACAAACAAACTAAAAACAAAACAAAACAAAATATAATTAGCGGATTGGGACATTAAACAAAATTGGAAAAAAACAAAAAACAAAAGAAATGCCTTTAAAAAAAAAAAAATTCTTTTTTTCCTTTTATCACTGTGTTATTGGATGTCCGGTGTGCCGTGACACCTTCCCCCTCTCAATCCCCAGTGTCTCCCAAATTTTCATTTAATTTTCAAAGAAGTTTTAGGTCACAGCAAAGTCACACGCAGAATACCAGAGACTCCCAGACACCAACCCACCCCCCTTCCCCACCCCATATTGAAACTCTTTTTTTTTTCCTGGATGTTAACATTGTTATAACTGTTATACAGATAGCAAAATATAGCAACTAAACATTGTCAATGGTTTACAGTATAGTTTACAATTTAGATGATACAGTCTAATAAGTTTTGATGATATTTACCATGTCCTGTGTCCATTACTGTAAGGTAATGAAAAACCTTTCCCATGACCACTAAATACCCCATTAGATCTTAACTGTTCCTTCCTCCCCACCCCCCTGGGGCATATGACACTCCCCTGTCTTGACTCATGGAACGTCAAGATTCATAGTTGCATGCCCTGGGTATTTAAACCTGACCTTCCTAATCTACCCACCTGTCAACGCTGCACCACCAAACCCAGTAATATCACTACCTATCTGTCCTATCCTTCAATATACAACTATACTCTATCCCTTTACCATAGATTATGTCCATATGGGTGATGGCTCACAGCCTGCTCTTCTCTTTCTTTTCCTTGTTAACCTATCTTTCAGACAATGGTTCTCAGAGACTGCTCACTTACCTCAGTTCAGATCAGTGAGGTCATATACTGTTCATCCTTCAGTGCCTGGCTTGCTTCACTCAACATAAGGTCTTCAAGATTCATCCACGTTATTCCACGTGTTAGCACTTTATTCCTTCTTACAGCTGAGTAATATTCCATTGTATGTATGTACCACATTTTACTTATCCATTCATCTGTTGATGGGCACCGGGGCTGATTCTAACTTTTGGCAATGGTGAACAATGCCGCTATGAACATTGGTGTGCATATATCTGTTTGTGTCTTTGTTTTTAGTTCTTCTGGGTATATACCCAGCAGTGGAATTGCTGGATCATTCGGAAGATCTATTGTTAGTTTTCTGAGGAACCGCCAAACTGTCCTCCACAGTGGCTGGACCATACCGCAGTCCCACCAGCAGTGGATGAGGGTTCCTATTCCTCCACATCCTCTCCAACATTTAGTGTCTCCTGTTTTTTTAATAGCTGCCATTCTGATGGGTGTAAGATGGTATTTCATTGTAGTTTTGATTTGCATTTCCCTGATAGCAAGCGATATTGAGCATTTTTTCATGTGCTCTTTAGCTGTTTGTATTTCTTCCTTGGAGAAGTGTCTTTTCAGGTCACTTTCCCATTTTTTAAATGGGTTGTTTGTCTTT
>JAKSZT010054562.1:530170-664251 GCA_026826555.1 Tolypeutes matacus | reverse complement strand
GGGATGAAACCCACTTGGTCATGGTGTATAATCCTTTTGATATGTTGTTGAATGCGATTAGCAAGTATTTTCTTGAGGATTTTAGCATCTAGGCTCATTAGAGAAATTGGTCTGTAATTTTCCTTTCTTGTGGTGTATTTATTTGGTTTTTATATTAGGTTAATGTTGGCATCATAGAATGAATTAGGCAATATTCCTTCTACTTCTATTTTTTGGAAGAGCTTAAGTAGAATTGTTGTTAGCTCTTTCCGGAATGTTTGGTAGAATTCAGCTGTGACACCATCTGGTCTTGGGCTCTTCTTAGTTGGGAGGTATATGGGAATCCTGTATTTTATGCATGATTGCCCTGTAAACCCACAACTTCTCTAATAAAAATATTTTTTAAAAATTAAAAAAAAGAGGTGGTGATAATGAAATCTAACTTCTCAGACTTTGTCCATAATCATCTCTTGTGGCTTCCTTCTACTTCTTACACTCATCTCCCCTTATATTTTTGCTTCCTACCTAAACTAGTCCTTTGAGGTACTACATTTCATGATCTTGTTTAAAAAATTGCAAAACAAAATATATCATACCGTGGTAACATTTGAAAAAACAATTAGTGATCAGAAGAGCAGCCAGATATTTCAGTATACGTTTGTCAGAGAACTTAATACTTGACTTTGCTTTTAGCACTTGAACACTGGACAGTGTGTTTGGGGACTGAAGAAGAATCCCCATTTCATAGTATGCCACTTATACCCCACATGTTTAACCAAATTTCTATCCATTTGATTGCGTACTATGAATCTCTGCTAATTTTAGTCACCTCATTTGCAGGGAACTAGAACTAATAACCTTTCAAATTTTATCAAATTATAAAAAAATCCCAGGCCAGTCAGATTATTTAGAAGATCATTGATTAATTTTTTGATATTTTAATTTTGAACGAGACTACTTAGAAGGACTTCTTGCTATTTCCATCAATTATAGTAAGATCAGAAATATCAAACAGAAACATAGTTCATGCATTTTACCTATAGATAAAGGAACCCAGAATGCTATAAATTAGCTTTATTTAAAATGACTTTAATTGGAACGGACTGTTGCATAAGTATAGACTTGGCAAACAGTGGGAACTGAGGATAAAGCACCTGATTAGGAAATACATGTAACTATGTTATGTCTCTGTTTGGGTGGTGAAGGGATCTGATTAGATTTCACAATAGTGAAGGAAACAAGCTCTTGCATGCAGGTCGCTCTGCATTTTAGGCTGCTAATGATTTCATTTTAATGTCACCGTTTAGTTTCATACTGATAATTTATACTGACAAAAAGGTAGAAAAGAAAACAAGGAACCTGTCATCAATCATTCATTTAATCAAGTAGCAAAAGTAGATAAATAAACATACTGAGTTAATTATTCTTCCATATGTAATGATTGACAATAAAGTTAATATATGCCTATTTTAACCCTTTAAAATTAGTGCTGTTAGAGTTAATAGCTATTAGCAAGTGTAGAAAGGACTTGGGGGTGACATAACATTTTCTTCAGTGACTTAATGAAAGTAGGTCTTCATACTTACAGCACTTATTCCTTTGTAAGCCTATCTTAATAAAGAGTTGTAGCTATTTGCATCTAAGTATATGAAGTCTATGCTACATAATCAAAAGCAATTATGTGATGTTGGTCTGCCTTTTTTGTATTGTTTCTATTCAAACTCTAATGAAGATTTTTTTTTGAAATATGCATTTGTAGTACATAAAACAATTTGTAACAAGATAAAGATATGCTATTACATTCAAAAGTATATTAAATACAGCATTAAAGGGAAAGAAATCTTAGTGACAGCAAAACATTAAAACATGTATTTAGGTTAAAAATTTCTTGAATGTTCTAAAAACCTATAGTTGGTCTGGCAACATTTTCTCTAATTTTCCAAAGAAAACTTTTTCTGGTGCCATTCCCCTTAAAAATTGATGATGACTTTTACTAGGCTTTCTTTTCATAAGTAACTCAATTTTTCAGGTGAATGTGGATAAGAACACAAGAATTTCTAAATATTTCCTCTGGGATCTTTTTAGCACTCTTGCCTAAATCAGCCTGCAGACAACAAATGGGAAAGCAAGAAGCAGACTTAATGGATTTGTGGGTACAAATGGTAATTTAATTGTTTATTCAAAACTATTGTGCAAAGGGTTGAGGAATAAAGAGCCCTGTGGTTACCTTTATCGTTTGTTAGAGGTGCATTTCTTGTAGATGCATTTTCTCAAATGACTTTTCCCTCAGTAGTGTAGGGGAATCTAGCCACTCACTCAATTCACTTCGGCAGTGCTGATAGTTCTGAGGAGCTAGAACTGGAGAGAGTTGGTGGGTGAGAAAACTACAGTTCCGTGGTGGCCAGATCAGACCACATTTTACATGGATGCCATGCTTTGGGTAGGTTCTCTCCTTTGCTAAAAAGAAAAAAAAGTTTACATATTTTAACTTTGCCTGTTGAGAAAATTATTGCCTTCAGTTTGGAACTTTATAACCATGAATATTAAGTTCCAGTAGATTTGAAGCTTATTTCACAGTTACCAGGCTCCCATATTTGGTTCTTGGCTCTAACTCATTTTGTGTTAAACGTTTAGCTTAAATAGAGGCTTTGCTTATAAGGCTCTCTAATGACTTGAATAAAGAGGCATTTTAGTTATATCTTTAATGGTAAAGTAAAATTTGGAAAATAACCGAAACTTATATCTTAAGCTACAAACTGGATAAACCACATATTGAAGAGCAATTACCTAGTCAAGACAATGTGTAATAAAGAATTATGCTTTGGTATGAAAATTGGGTTTTAAAAATAAATTTGCTATTGTCCACCTTTAAGTTTAAAATAATTATATTTGATTAATGGATCCCCATTCCCTCACCCCTCTTTCCTGCTATGGCCGCCTTTAAACTTCATTAATTTCCATGTAACTGTGTTAAAGGGAAACCTTTTTATTCTTTTGTGTTTGTCCTTTGTTTGACCTCCTTTTACCTGCATGCATTAATTAAGCAGTAGTATAAATGAATGGTGGGAATTTGTTGCCTTTTTGTTTGCTGAAATAATGGTTGATCTCTAGCTTTTGTCCAAGTTAGGGCTTTTCTTTTTTTATTCGCCTAAAAATCTACACCTAGTAGGTTGCACCATGTGGATTGTAATCACTGTAGACACAGTAAAAACTTTACCTTATTCCTTCCTTGAAGAACCCTTCAAAGTTCTTTTATAACTTATATTTGAGAGACAATTAAAAAATGGGAAAAAAGACACCAGAGAATCTCTAAGTAGGTGGTATATGCCCAAATACATAGTTTTGAACTGAAATATTTGAATATTTAAATTGAAATATTTGGTCTGTCATATCCACTGTCATTCAGTTCACGAGGAAAAAAGAACTCTCAAATGTGGATTTCTTGACACTTTCTGAAACCCTGGACTGAATGAATCTTTTGGCCTTAAATATGTCTTGAATACAAAATAGAGAATAATATAATTAATAAAATGACAATGTCAGTATAATTCTTAGATATACTTAGCATCTATTTGATTTATCTTTTAGTAATCTTAATCAGTGGTTCTGTATTCCCAGCCCTAGGGTTTAACATGAGAAAGAATATAGGGCTGGTTCTGCTTTGCCTTCTCTTCTTTCTGGATTTCATCACCCTGTCTCCATTGGAAAAGAATCAAAGAAAGGAATTTTACATGCTTGTTATTTGCTTAGAAGGGGTGGCATGAAGCTAAAGTCTTCCACCTGACCATCTGGTTCTCATTTTGTTTCACCTCAAGCTCTTGGCTTGCTCCTTCTGTTTGTTACTTACGCAACAACTCTCATGTTAAAAGTCTTTCAGTTATTAGCAGTTTCTGTTTATTTTACATCATAGTCGATTTATTTATTCGTTTAGAGTAAATAAAATGTATCTATTAACCACCTGCCATGTATGACAAGTGCTTGGAGATAGAAAAGAAATGGAAGATGCATTTCTGGTTTTGAAACATTTATAATTTATTTATAGGAATAAGATTTTCCAATGTAAAGCATTTGTGAGTGAGTCCTTTAGTGGGTACAGTGAGTTGCTTATTAAACTAAAGAACAACTATAGCTAATGCCCTTTTCTGTCATCAGAGGTTGTATTAGCCAAAGGGGTGCTGATGCAAAATACCAGAAATCAGTTGTGCCCCATAAAGGGCATTCACTTGGGGCAGAAGCCCACAGCTACCGGGCCACAAAGCACAAGCTTCTTCCCTCACCAAAGTCTGCCACCACGTACTGGAGCTGACGTCTGCCACGGTTCAGGCCTATTGGGTTCCTCTCTTCCCAGGGCTGCACTTCCGTCTGGGCTTAGCAACTCTGTTTCCTCCAAAAGGTCAACTGTAGACTACGAGGCTCTCTAGGCTCTGCCTCTCTCCACAAGGACAGCTGTGAACTGTCAGGTGAATGGTTCGTCTCTATCCCGGGGCCCTCTCTCCACCCCCACGACCAAGCTCCTCTGTCTGCTCGCCTCCCAGGCTCCAGCATCAAAATTCCAACATCAGAACTGCTCCCTCTGTCCTTTGCCTTGCCTTTTATATTTGATTCCCGCCCCACCAAGGGGTGGGGCTCAATGTCCTACTGACATGGCCCATGATAATGCCCTAATCATAACTTAATCATGCCCAGATTAGCAGACCAGTTTACAAGCATGACCCAATATCAATTTTTGGAATTCATAATTACATCAAACTTCTAAACTGCTAGGAGGTCTTACAGAGTACATTCTGGAACCATAGTAGAAAGCGCTTGCCACCTTTTCAATACACCTTCATAATTGTTATCATATTTCAGTCACTCAGTAATCCTATGAAGAAAGACAGTAATCTATAGTTTTCCACATGAGGAAACTGAAGTACAAAGAGACTGAATGGCTTGCTCAAGATCACTTAGGTCTTTAATTCTGGACCATATTATTGCATTTTCCCAAAACAGAGATGTCCTGAGATTTATGACTGATTTTGCAGCCAACTCCTAGGATCGTGGTTGATGAGCGTTTCCAGGTCTCTAGGCTCTTTAGTCTGTGAAATGGGACCAACAATCATTTTTGTCTTGATTTCCCACAAATCTTAAGAGAATGTGGCTACAACTATTATATTCAAAGAATGCTCTGAATTTCTTAGAGAGGCTATTTAAGTTCATAGGTATCACAACAGCATTATGCTGGTCTGTCTTAGTTTTTTAACATTTTAAGTCTTTATGAGAGATAAAGCAGTATTTTTATTTTAAAATGTATTACTGAAATTAAACTGAAGTATTCAAGTAGTGACCTGGATTTTTTACTATTTTAAGTGTGTTATAGGAAAAAGTTAACATTTTACGTTGGACCCCTCCCTTAATTTCAGTTGCCTTTTACGCTGCAGAACAACTATGGATACATATGCAGGTGTTCATTTCATCCTTCCTATAGAAAAGCAGTGCTAGTCTTTAACATTTTAAATGCTTGTCTTGACATAATGATCAGTAGATTTCTGACATTTCTTCTTGCTCATTGATATAATCATACTATCCTGGCAGCTGTCTTGCTCTTTCTCTACATTGTTAGACAGCATTTCCTGGAATTTGGAATGCTTTTTTCCCCCCTTTCCCATTTTAGTGGGCAGCTTATGCACTCAAGGCATCACCTAAGTACCAGCAACACATTCTTGACTGAATAATGATGTATGTGGAATGTTACTTTTTTTGCCTTATAAATGGATAGCAATTTACACAGCTGTGGATGTGGGATGTTTCAATCCCAGACCATGTTGTAAGAAAAATTGAATGACAGTGAGCAAAACAGCAGTAATTATAAAACTAATTACTAAATGCTGATGATGCCCATAGGCTTTGCATAACTAAAATTAGAAAAGGAAATTGCTTTCGGCTTCAGAGAGGCAACATGCTAGTTATTTCACTGTTTCAGTCAAAATGGAGGGTAGTGGATAAAGTTCAATCAGGAAAATATACATGTATACATATATATCTATAGATTTGCATATACATATATTTTCTGTTGGTATGTTATTCACTCTATCATACAATTTTATTTATAGAACTTTATGCATAGATATTTACATAAAGATATCAGTACATTACAACATTTGATGCAGTATATATATATATATATATATACACACACACTATGCATTTTTGCATAGGTGATAATTACAACATTAAAATGCATATCTTTACAATATACTTGTACATATGTTTGCCTTTCTCATGTACATTTTCACAAGCAGAATGTAGTGTAATTTTCTACCCTTTCATAAGGAATCTAATCTTATGAATTAATAGCACATTCTTCAAAATGAAATATCAAAAAAATAAAAATAAAACATCGATCAGCTCATAAAAATGAAGTATCATGTTTTAGAAACACAAGTGATTGATAAATTAGAAGTCTGTAAGGTATAGCTTTGTTCATGTTCAATTTGGAAGTAAGAAATATGTGACATTAAATCAAAAGAAATTATTGAGATTGTGGGTATATTACCTGTAGACCCCAGACAATTCTAGGATTATAAATGTTAGAGGCATTATTGATAATATTCAAATAGGGAGTATGGGGATAATGAATTATGTCAATATGCATATAAATGGAAAATGATTTAATGAGTTTAAAAATATCATTTTTATCAAAAACATTTCTTCTGCCTTACAATTAGTTGGTGGTTTCCATTTCCAATTCCATCCCTTATGCTGTCCAGCAGAAAAATGTTATAAAACATAAACTCTTCTGAATAAACTATTAGTGGTTAAGTTGAAGTTTCAGACTAAACAGACCACAGATAAGGAGTTATGAATCATTGTTGATAAAGAGGAAAAACGAATATGCATTGAAAAAATTCAAATAGTTTGAATGACCTAAAATGTAATCAGTTTTATTTAATTTTCTGCTGCATGTTATTTCAAAAGTCTTAAGAAATTAAAATGACAAAAGGTGATACTGTCTGTAGACATATATTATTGAAATGAAACCCAAGTATAATTGAATCAAGGCTGTAATGAAATTCTTCTTGTAACTCTTACCTAGTGGGGCAATGTGATGAGTTAGTTCTTCCCATTTGTGTTAGTGAATTTAGTAATTAGTTCTTTTACTAAGGCAAATGGTCTAATAATGGAGGAATAAATCACAGAATGGCATATAAAATGAATATGGAAAGTCTTGCTTCATGTGTAATGTCTGGTAATTTAGTCAGCTGTAACTAATACATATACAAATTGGTGTAAAGTCTCAACTTCTCCAAGTTATACAAGGGCCAGAGAGTTGTAACAAATCACTGCTGCTCATCAGACGTCCTTCAAATGTGAGGTTACGTCAGTCATGAAAACAAGTCTGTGATCAAGGATTCAAAGAGCTTAGGATGAACTAAAATTATATCAGAAATTTTATATATTTTTTCCGGTGCCATATATTTGTTCTCACATTTATTATCTCCCATTTGTTATTCCTGAGGCTTGGTGGGAGAGAAGATGAGAGGGCTGCTCAGTGCGTTGATCCTGAGAAATAATGTTTTTCTTTTAGTTCAGTGACAAGGGGAAGCATCAGGGGAGGGAGAGGGTGGCCCAATGGGAGGGAGGTGTGAGCTTAAAGGGAACTAATTTATTCATATATTTAACAGATAATTACTGAGAATCTAATGTGTGCCAGACTTAAAAACTGGGAAAATAAAAACTGGGCTGTGGAAGATGTTGGAACTCAAGACTTTGCCTATTTGTTTGTGAGTAGAATTTTAGTAGATCACAAATAATCATAAACCAAAATTTCAAGGATCTTTGTTCAAGAGTCATTGTCATTTGACTCATTAACACAACACACAGTGTCCTGTGGAGTACGGTTTTTATCAGCTAGAACCAGGAAGCAAGGATTGCTCAGACAAGATCATTTTCTACAAATTTTCTGTCATGTTTCACCTTGGTAATCTCCATCTCTTGTGTGCAAAAAGAAACAATTTATTTTCAACACTTGAGGGATATAGAACATCTGACTGCTGTCATAACCTATTGTTTTTAACATAAACATTATAGCTGCATTTGCCTTGAAATATTTGCCCATTATTGTGTAAATCTGAGCCCAGTACGGGAGTGTCACCTTGTGCTCTCCAGCATCAAAATTGAGACCTATTGCCTAGAAAGTACAATTTGCTCCCTTCATAAGCACTTACTTCAACAAAATTAGAAATAGATTTCCTTTTCATAATTGAGTTAAATAGTGCAGTAACTGAAGAAAAACTTATGAGAGAATGCATTGCTTTTAATCATAGCATATAGAACTGTTCAAATGTGACTGTGGACTCACTATATTTTCCTTTATCAAAAGATGGTTGATTGCTTAATGGTTGAAGCACTACTAAATAGCTTATTTCATATTACTGGAGAAAATGTGCTTTACATCAATTACACAATATAATTCTTTCTATTATTTTGGTGGCATTGTTTTACCTTGCAGAAAAACATGCATATAAGAGAGAGAATGATTTAATAATCTTTTGTGATAGATAGGATATCTAAAATATATCATTTGGGGATTACATTGGTCCAGTTATAAAGCTTTTGTTATTTACCTGATCACTCATTTATGAATGCTATAGCTTAGAACCCCAGCATTTATCTAATTCCAAACTAAAATAAATGATTTTATCAGGCTGATTTCTGCCTTCTGTGTCCCTACACTTGTTTTCCTTTTTTTTTTTCTTACCCAGTTCTAATTTTATGTTTTATAATCTCCTCTAAGCCTTCTTAAGTACTTTTTGGAACACTGTGAGGTATATAAAAAGAATCATTGTGCAATTTTAATTTCATTGTATAAAATGAAGCTTTTTTGTTTTGTTTTTTAATACCCTTGTCCATGAACTTCCATTCATCATTGAACTAGAATAAGCACATATTTATCGTAACATATATTATTTTGCCTTTTTCTCTGGTTAATACTCTTCTTTAATAATCTCTGATTCACTGTGGTAGAAGTCAAGGCAACATTCATTTTTTCCCCATGGCTTCTCTATGAGTTGATGGCTCTGTTTTTTCCTCTCTTAAGAGTCCACATCACTACCCTCTCTCCCCCTGCCCCTTTTTTTGCCATGATTTTGAGCTGTCTTCCAGCTGGTTCCTGGTCTGAAATCATTTTGTGATCTTTTAAAATGTTATTTCCAAGTACCTCTTTGGGGCTTAATATGTATGCTTTGGTATAGCTTTAATTTACTGATCAGTTGCCTTTTTAGAACTTTTTTCTGTGGATTTGGCCTCTGCAGCCCTTTTGTGTTCTCTTTCATTTTTATACGAATAATTACAACACTGCCCAATTAATTGCCATTTGTGAATATAATTGATGTGTTTCTTCCCTCTCCAGACCACTAATGAAGATGTTAAGTAAGTCTGTGCATGAGACTAACCTCAGCAGAATTCCCTTGGACTATGGGCATATTAGAGTTTGCCATTGCTCTATTTATTTTCTCTGCTTTAATAGTGCTTCTAGTTGAGACATTTTAATCCGTTTTCTAGGATTTCACAATAAAGCAACTCTGTATGAAATTTCTGTTGAACTTCATGATTTTCTGAAAACTATGACTGTCGTTTTACTTACACATCTTAGAGTCTTAGACTCAATGTTTGCTTTCAGGACAGTGAAAACAAAATGCTTTTGTTAATTGAGTGTGTGAAATATCATCACTACGATGTAAATTCAACAAATTTCTCCCTGTTATGCAGCATTGGCACAAGGGAGTGCATCAAAGGTGTTTAACACAAATAAACTGTGTAGCTATCTTAGAAGAGAGTATACTTCCATTTCAACCCAACAATATTGGGCCCACTTTCTCTATGATCAGAATATTACAAAGGGAGTAGAGAATAATTTATATCAGAGGTTCTGTGACAGAATGAAATGGAGTTCTTTTGAAGTATGATCTCTGAAAGCACGGCATGAAGCTCAAATAAAGTGAAGGACATTCGCTATTACAAGTAATGTCCTTAATAATCTTGTTAGTCTAGTCTCCCTCTGTACGAGACAAATGGAACATTATTGGCTTATGGGCTGTAGTAAATAATTTAGTTTCCAATATTCAGGCTGCTTTGACAGTAAATTAAAATGACATGAAAGGGGCTTGTTGAATAAAGAAAGTATCCAATCAAATTTAATTGGCATGACTAAGGCAGTAGAAATATGTTTTATAATTAAACCATGTTGTCTTGGAGCTTTATAAGCATGTATGAATCAAAATGTCAAAAATTATTCTTTGATACTGTGCATTTAAAACTTTGCATGGTGAATAGTTTCCTTAAACAAGCTTCTAGACATGCGTATTGATGTAACATGAAAATAGTTTCATGTTTTAAATAATAAGTGATAAACTTACTTCTCCATTTGTAAACCCTTGCAAGAAATGATTCTGATAACAGCCCACTTAGAAGTCAACTTTACAGGATTTTTTTTTCAAATCTATACACTAATAACTCAGAAGTGACTATGATTTTGTCATGATCAATCTTCTGGTATTCCCATGCTCAGCCTTTATGTAAATAAAAATAGGATCAAACTCACTGAACAGGAAAAAGAATGGAAAAGAAAGAATAATGCAAGGTATATTTTAGTTTTTTGTTCCCTTCTCAAATTCAAGATGAATTAGATTTTCTACATTTGACAGCAGAAGTGTCAAATGCTTCTGCTATAAAAGACAGGAAGCCATGGGAATTTCAGATTTTTGTATGACCACCTGTCCTATTTTTTTTCCTCCCTGAAAGTAGTGCATAAGTAAGTGCCCATTTGTAATAAAATTCCTAATGATGGTTCCTTTCACAACTCAGGTGGAAAATATATGGTGGTGTCTGAGTCTGCAGAGATTGCTTATAAAAACAGAAATGAGCTTTGTGAATCATTTTTCTTTCTTAGCCTTTTCAAACATCCTAGTAAAGTAAGCTAAAAAAGGTAAGCAAGGAGAAAAGAAAAAAGTTCCGATGCAGCCAAGTTGTTTAAAATACTAAGATTGCATGTGACTTTTTCTTAGAGATTTGGGTATGATTATTTTCTGATTGCTTGATACCTCTTTAGTTTGGAGACCATTGTTAGTGAATAGTCACTTTATTTTCTTGATCAGGCGCAAATCTAAGGAGGTGTTTCAGAGATAATATAAGTAGTTTGTGTTTACATTGTTCCAAGGTAAATCTAAAACAGTGTGCTGCAAGTGTACTTTCTATAATGTATCATTCTTCACGCATTACAGGATGTGGAAATACACAAAATATTTCCTATGGATGGCAAAATGATCAAAATGGGTATTCCCTAAAATTTAACCTGCGCAGCCTAAGTTCTTCTCCACTTGAAGGCTTTTAAACTTCAAGCATATTTTTACAATTTGATTAAAATTTTGACAATGGAACAAATTAAGGGGGCTGTTATTTTTTAATCTTTTTTTCACAGTGTTGATCCAGTAAACTTCATATGCATGCAAATAATAGATAAAAAGACCAAGTTTTCATTGTTTTCAACCATATAGGTAGAAAAATTCATTACTAAGATACTGTTTTCTATGCTACTGTGACCTCAAAGGATAAAAATAAATGAATAAGTTGACAATGGAAGTAGAAAAGACTTATCAGAGGGAGTGAGTTTCTGGGGAGAGTAGTACAGATTGGGATATCTGTTTAGCTATAATTACTATGTCTAAGAAGACCATTCCGTCTCTGTAATTCTAAGTAATGCATAACAAGTCATTTTTTTTTTTTAAAGAGTATGTATTCCAGTGGTTCTCAAACTTTAGCTTCCTTCAGAATCACCTAGAGATCTTGATTAAAACAGAGATTGCTAGGCCTTACCTCCAGGGATTCTGATTCAGTATGTCTGGGTTGGGGCCTGAGAATATACGTTTTTAACTTGCTTCTGGGTGATGCAGATACTGCTGGTGTGGGGAAATAACATTTTGAGGGCCATTGACCAGTTCACTCATGCCATAAGCGTACAGTTATTGATCTTTTTCTATGTGCTAGGAATTGGAGAATTGCATTTGTAGTCAAGTGAAGGTCCTGTGGGGCAAGTTAGCACCTTATGTGTACATCTAAGTGGAGCACACATGCTACATTGGGCATTAGCCCAGAGCAGCTTGGCAGCTCATGGTGGGGCATCATAGGGTTTGGGGGTTTGGAGATGTCTTCTGGAAGATGTAAAGTTTAAACTGAAGTAGGAACTTTCTAGGTGCTCTAGGTGAAAAGGGAAGAATGTGGAAGGGAGGGGAGAGAGGGAGACAGAGAAGTAGAGGGGGAAGGAAAGGGAGGGAGAGAGAGCAGGAGAGTTCAGAGAGGAAGGAAGGAAGAAAGAGATTTTGTCTAAGGAAATATATATTGATAGAACATATATGGAATGTCAGAAGTTTACAGTTATTTCCTTGTTTTTATTTTTTTGTATCCACAAGAAGTGGTTTAACTGTCTAATTTAATATCCAAAGTTCCAAACTGTGGTATTGGCACCATACTGTGGAAGCAAGTTCTTTAGGGGCATCTTTGTTTTTGTGTTTTTTATTTTATTTTTTTTAACATCATTGTTAGTCTAAAACTTCTCTAATATTAATTATCTAAAGGAAAAGTAAGGACTATTTGCCTTTAAAATTTTAATTGAGCAATTACTGTTTAGAAAAGAATAAAGGAAGGTAAAGGCTTCTCCTCCTAGAAGGCTTCCCAGCCAAACCTGCCTTGCCTCTGGGAGTGTAGGTTTTTTTCTGATTTTATAAACATGTTGAAATCTCTTTTGCCCTAGACCTTTCTTTGGCAAATCTAACTTTCAATTGTATCAATATCTACTGTTACATAAAATTATAATACCAAAATGAAGTATCACGTTAGGATTTTCATCATTTTGTGTTGGTGCTCTTTGTTTTAATTTGTATTTGACCTCGCAGTTACATAGGACCTATATCTTCTATCTTTGTTTTGTTTGTTTTTTCCTCGGGATCTGGAGTTTATCTAGCCATTTGGTTGTTGGACAATGTGATGCTTTTGGAAATCAAGGACTTGAGATGATAGTAACAGATAAATGCTTGTGGCTCCCTTCTGCACTCTTGGGTGCAATGTAAAACTAAAACCACCTTACATTTATATTCAGATGTTTTAGAAATTTATTTTTAATTGTGGTAAAGTATACATAACATAAAAATAATTTTAACCACTTAAAGTGGACAATTCTTTGACATTAAGTACATTGAACAGCACTGTGTAACTTTCACCATTCTCTATTTCCAGACTATTTTCATCATCTTAAACCAAAACTCATACTCATTTAACAACAACCCATCATTCCTAACCCTGCCCAGCACCCTGATAACCACTATTCTTCTTTCTGTCTCTCTGAATTTACTTATTCTAAGTATTTCATATAAGAGAAATCATATGATATTTTTGCTTTGGTCTGCTTCATTTTACTTAACATGTCTTCAAGTTCATCCCTGTTGTTGCATGTAACAGTACTTCACTTCTTTTTTTCTCTATACTCAGCACATTTATTCTGTTACATTTCTTGACATAAAGTAGACATAATAAATGTTTATTAAATGAATGCCAACATGAACTTATTCAAATCATGAACTTTTTCAAATATCCAATTGCACTATTTCCCCAAATAAACTATTTGCAAGTAAAAATGCTACACACCTAATTTTGGTACATTAGTCCACACCAAATTTGAAATAATGACTCATTTCTAAAATTACATTTGTTCACTGCATCACAGGCACAAAAATATGAAATGAGTACCAAAAGGCGTGGAGGAAGGATTTTGATTTTTAAAAAAATATGAAGTATACTCTATTCCACTATCAGCTAAATATTTGATAAAATTTCTTCCTTTTCCTTTAGCATGCTCCTATTCTATAAGTATTATGCATTTGCATTATTTTATTGCCATCTTTTGAGGAAGTAGTCCTTCAACAGTAAAGAAAAAAAAAATTAACCTATGGAAAATGAACTTTTAAGTCATATAGGTAGCCTATCTTTTTTTTAAAAGATGACCAAAAAAAAAAAAAAAAAAAAAAACAGTCCTTAGCAAGCTGCCTCATTTTCTACTGTTTCCTCAATAGTTTATTTTCACAGTTGCATAACCATTCATTGTTTGTGTATGGATCTTAACCCTATTTTAGCCTACTTATTTCTATATTTGACACTGCCTAAATATTATCATTTGTTTTCATTTATTTTTTAGCCCCTAAACGATATTTTTTAATCAATTTTATTTATACATATTAATAAAGCATAAATCCATTCAAAGTATACAATCAATGGTATTTGGTGTAATCACATGTTTGTGCATCATTACTTCAATCCTTCTTAGAGCACTTTCATTATTCCAAAAATAATAATAATAAACCAAAAACCCCACCAAAATCCACTTCTTTTACTGCCGAATAATATTCCATTGTATGGATATATTAAATTTTGTTTATCCATTCATTGGTTGATGGACCTTTGGGTTGCTTTCACCTTTTGGCTGTTGTGAGTAATACCACAATGAACACTGGTATATACAAATATCTGTCTGAGTCCCTGCTTTCAATTCTTTTGGGTATGTACCTAGAAGTGAACAAACCTATGTTTAATTTACTGAGGAACTGCCAAACTATGTTTGATCCACAGTGGCTACAGCACTTACATTCCCACCAGCAATATAGGGGGGTCCCTATTTCTTCTCACCCTTACTAACACTGGTTATTTTCAGTTTTTTAAATAGCCATCCCAGTGGATGCGAAGTGGCATCTCATAGTGGTTTTAATTTGCATTTCTGTAATGGCTAATATTGTTGAGCATCTTTTCATATACTAATGGGCTATTAGAAAATCATCTTTGGAGAAAAATCTATTCAAATCCTTGGCCCCCTTTTTAATTGGGTTGTTCATCTTTTTGTTGTTGAGTTATAGGAGATCTTTGCATATTCTGGATATTAGACTTTGTGAAATACACGATTTCCAAATATTTTCTCCCATTTTGTAGGTTGTCTTTTCATTTTCTTGCTAATGTCCTTTGATGCTCGAAAGTTTAATTCAATGCCATCTCTATCAAAATTCCAGCAGCCTTTTTTGTAGAAGTGGAAAGCTTATCCTCAAATTCATACAAAATTGCATGGGGCCCTGAATAGCCAAAGCCATCTTGATAAAAAAACTATCTTGAACAAAGTTGATGGACTCACACTTCTGATTTCAAACCTCACTACAAAGCTACAGTAATTAAAACAGTGTGGTATTGGTGTAAGGATAGACATATAGACCAATGGTATAGAGTTGAAAAATCCAGAGTTAAATCCACACAATGATGGCCAGTTGATTTTCAATAAGGGTGCCAAATCCATTCAATGGGAAAAGAATAGTCTCTTCAACAAATGGTGCTGGGACAACTAGAAATCCATATACAAAAGAATGAATGTGTCAAATATATAATTCAGTGGTGTTAATTACATTTACAATGTTGTACTGTCATCACCATAACAGTGCCATCACCCCAAACAGACACATAGTACCTATGGTAGATTGAATTATGTACCCCAGAAAAATATGTCCTTAATCTTAATCCATTCCTGTGGTGTGAACCCGTTGTAAATAGGACCTTTTGAAGATGTTATTTCTAGTTAAAATGTGGCCAACTGAATTAGGATGAGTCTTAATCCTATGACTAGAGGCCTGATGGACCTAAGAATGGTATTCTGAAATCAGCTGGGATTATGGCTTTGTCTAGTTCTCTTTGTATGTCAAGTAGGTTTTGCTTTATATCAGTTCTTCCCAAAATTGTCTGTGGTGAAGGACTAGTTTGTACTTTTTTCCAATTTAACAGAACAATAATTTTATTAAATACAGTAAAAACATTTGCAATTTTAAATTGCCAAAAAAAAAAACAAACAAACAAAAAAAAGGGAATGTGGACCCCTACCATTTACCATATAAAAAAATTAACTCAAAATGTATCAAAGACCTAAATATAAGAATACTAGAAAACTCTTATAAGAAAACATAGGAAACTATCTTTAGGACCTTATAGTAGGCAATGAGTTTTAGATTTTACACCAAAAGCAAGAACAATGAAAGAAAAAAAATAGATAAATGAAACTTTATCAAAATATAAAACCTTTATGCAGCTATTTTTTTGTAGCTTGCTCTCTTTTAATTTTTATTTTCCTACAAACTCTCAAGTATATCATCTCCATTTAACAGATGAAATAGGCCAAGAAAGGTTGACCCTAAAGCCACATAGCCACTATGTGGTGGTCAATATAGGAATACATTATTTTGATCAGTGCTCTTTCTACTATGCCACATTGCCAGAGTCTTTAATTATATACATTTGTTCAGCTTCATATCCTGACCTAGAAATGTAGGAGTAAAGCCACCCTATACTTGTTAATTTGACTGGGCATCCTTTCCGATCTCTTTCTTCTAACCTTGGCTTTAACCTTGTTTGGGGGACAGTGACTTCTTCTTTTCCTCTAGACCAATGGTTTTCTAGATTTCTCATTTTTGGTCTGAGGGAATTTTACCTTGACATGTAAATAGAATACATAAAAAGCTGTTTGAAAACCATAATTCTTGGTAGATCTCCTGATATGAATGACAAGCTTGTTTGAAATAGAGTCTACCTGATTCAGAATATGCATTGGAAACCTGTTAAGCCCTTCTGACAATCAGACTGATTTGAGAATAATGAAAAGTAATATTACTGAGTCTTTATATCTGTGTACCAGGTTCCATTGAGTGTACTTAATATGCTATCCATTTTAATTTTCACAATATGAAACTAGCCAGTTAGTAGATCAATAGTTGAAACCCAGATTTTGACTGCCAAATCCAGAGCCCTTAATTCATTGGGACTCTGGCCTAACTTCTCATTCCAGGTTACTTCATTTCCCTACTCTCCCTAACCCAGATATTTGCCTCTTGGCTTGTTCTGCAATAGAGGATGTGGGTATGCTTGTTGCCAAGATACTTAGATAACTTTAAAGTTGTCTATTGAAAAGTAAGTTATTTAAATATGACTGATAATGCAGATTTCTACCAGGAGCAAGATACCAGACAACAAAAGAGTATGAGAAGGATATGCTCTATTCGTCCCTACTCATTCACAGGAAATGTTCTAGGGTACAACAATAGCTAAGCAGTTTCCAAATGAGATTTCAGTTTTTTTTTTTTGTAGAGTGAAACAAGCTGTTTTGAGGATCCATTACAATTTCCTCTAAGCCCTGACTGGTTGTCTGTCAAAGTAAACATTTTCCTGCCACTGTTTTAGTGAGGGAGTCCAAATCTATCTCACGCTCTGATGAATTTTTTAAAATAGTTGAACAAGTCATAATCTGAGCTTTCTAGACAATGTATGAAATCAGCACCATTCCATATTTTAATTTTTTATTGTGTCAAGAGTAAACATTTCATTTTTTCTAGCTGGCCCACTAAACTCCATTATTCTTAAAAGCAAGTAAACAAAAAATTATTTTGCCTGAAAATATTTCAAAAAATATTTTGCCTAAAAAGCTCCTGCACTTTCTCCCCTCAGCAACTTTATACTTGGCAGCAAAAACATGAATTTGGAAGTTGCCTAAGTTGAGGTCAGTGCTTGGCTCTGCCACTAACCAGCTCTGTGACCTTGGGCAAGTGTGTGAAATCTTCTGAGCCTCAATTTCCTGATATGTTAACTGAGACTATTAATGGCCACCTCACAGGATTGTGGTGGAGACATTAGGTAACTGAGTGAGAGGAGCAGGCCAGCGCCTAGCTTGACATAGAAGCTCAGTAAGAGCTCACTTCCTTTCTTTCTTCAGAGCTTTGATTCTGATTACTGGTGTATCTGATTTGATCTTGGTATGCTAAAGTTCTAGTATTTGGAAGGGAATGTGTTGTTCCTGGAGCATTAGACTCATTAACCTAAGATTTCCTAATGAAATAATAAGTGGAGTTAGAACTTACTAGAGCTGTATTGGTGCAAATTTCTTTATATTCTGAAATAAAATGTGTGAATATTTACTGCCTGTTCTTCACCCTCCCCATTATCACTGGTGTTCATTTGACTTAATAATTCACTTTTAATTTTTCTTTTTGGCCTTGTAAATGCCTTTGCAGATGTAGAGGAATCTCTGTTTCAGCTATGTGGAGAAAACTGCTAAGCCTTTCACTAGCTCAAGGAGCTGATTATGAGTGGAGGGCATCAAGTTTTGGGGTTTACATTACTTTTCCTCAGATGAGATCTTTAGAACTATTCAGAATGGACTTTTCCCATCACTCAGAATTAAAGAGAAAGCTTTTGGCTGGTTTATTCTGAAATAGATATATTGGTTTCCTTAAAAAAAAAATACTGACAGTGGAAAGCCTTTATGATACTGGTGATGCAGCATGTAGCAACATCATGGGGTTTTGAATTAAAGCAGGCTTTCCCTGTAAATTTTTGCTTAGTGTTGGAAGTTGGCCATTGATGACATTCTATTGTATATTTATCCCAATTTCCAAATAAAAAGCCATATTTAGGTTTGAGATTATTCAGTTTAACTTCAACATGCTCCATTGGTGAGGGCAAGGTACATCATTTCCCTAATTTCTCCTTAGAAGGACTCGTGGAAGCTGGAAACTGTACATTTAGCTCTTAATTAAAAGCTATTAGCTTTTGTATTGTGTAGAAATCACCCTCAATAGTAAAATGTCTGTTGCTAGTTAAGAGCAGGAGAGAATTTAAGTTTACCCTAGTTTCTGCTCTCAAGTTCTTTACAGGCCTGCAAAAACAAGCACCCCAAATCCAGAAAAGCAGCGTTTGCAGAATGCAGAAGTATTTAAAAGGTGAATTATGTTTTCCTGATATAGTTTAGCTAAATAAACAACTTCTGTCATGGCAAAATTGTGATGAAGTCTAAATTCAATCCATTCAGGGCAAGATACACGAGCCACAATGTGTGAAAAATGACTGCAACTGATAGGTTTTTACTGAACAAAATTCACAGTGATACAACTGCTTACCTTTTCACAGTGACACTTATTAGAACTTATGAGAATCGTAACAGGTAATCTCTTCCTAAAGGAAGCATAACTTTGTATCAGGCACAGAATTGTGTGTGCTGCTAGCCAGGTGTGTAGTCTGTCTTGTTTAGTCTGGACACTGCCATGTTGGTTGTCATAAAACCAATTTAAAATTCCAACCTGGATGTTACCCAGCCTCCATTTCTTTTCATGATTCATAATTTTAGATGTTCTAACCTTTAGTGGAAGGATTTAAAAATTGATTATGAGATGTATATTTTCATTCTAGAGTTCATTTGAAATATACAAGCTTTTAGCCTCTTTCAAATTCCCTGTTCAGTTTTTTGCGTGGGTGAAATATGAGTGTAAAAATAGTAGATTTTTTTAATGCTTTTATATAGGCTCAGGAGAGTCCTTCCTGCAATATCTAGCTGGAAAGGTAATGAACTGTAAAATATGTTGAAATGATTGGGGATTAAAAATCTCTGGTGTGTAGTGACAGTGCAATTATATTCCTCAGTAAAGGTTTCTTGTATTAAGAGTAATAAATAAAACTTATTTTTTCCCACTGTGATTGGTTGTCACCACCATAATGATAGTTTTGACCTTCTTCCTCTTCAAATGTCATTAGCCTGTGACCAAGTAGTCAGGCTATAGCAAAATCCTGTAGAAAACTAAATACAAAGTCAGATTTCAGTAAAAAACAATTCATACAAAATCACAGCATTCAAATCTGAGAGTACAGTAGATGACTTTCAGAACTGTGCAAACGTATTGTTTTTTCATTGTAGCGTACATACTTTCTTCGCGTTACTCTCTGACTCCTGTTTCTGAGATTGGTGTATATCTAGAGCTGACTTTACAATAGTAGCTACATTTGAACATACCCTGTGTAAATAAATTGACCGTACTAGCTTCCTGTCCCAAGAAGTCAGTCTCAAAATGTTGAGGGAAATTTAGACAATAAGTTAAAAAAAAAATTAAATCTTTATCTTAAGACGGTTAACATTTTTGAAGTTTAGAATAGTACTCATATTTTCTTAAGTAGGGCAGAGGATTTAAGATTATATAAAAACTGTTCATTCTTTTTGCCTTTCTTCAAAAAGAAAATCAGTTGTCACAATCACTTCAAAGAGTCAAACTGAAGAACATAGCATTTTTCAGCTGGTAGTCATTGCCTTTAGTCCATTTAAATTCTACCCTCCTCCCCTTTTTTGAACATTCTCATCTGAAATGTGAATGTCGTGGAATGCCTCCAGTGCAAGACTTCTGATTAGCATTGGACCATATTTATTCATTAGAATTATGTGCCATTTTGTCTCCCTTTCCTATTAAGCCCCGTTTGTCTGTCTAGAAGGTCAAAGGAGCAGCTGCCTCCGGGGCTGACCTCTATGCACCTCTATTGTTTTGCTTTTCCAAGGGTACTAACTCTTTCCTTCTTCCAGGGGACATGCAGGATTGTCCTTTCAAAGCATTTGCCCTTTCTTAGTTCAGGGAGCAAGAAGGACAACTGCTTACATGTTCCTGTAATCCCTGCCACTTTTGGTGCAGTTTTGTCATCAGTTGCCATCTGGAAGACTCGATGCTTTTGCTTAATGATTATCACAGTTCACAAGTGGAATCAGCAAATAATGGACACATCTGAACTACTGCTTGAAAGATCTTTTTTGAGTTTGCACCTTTTGCGTGCTTGCTACATTGAGTAATTCCATCAAACTCATTCCCTGCATTGTAATGAGTTAGGTTGCAAATCTATTCCATATATATAATTAAATAAAGGTATATATAATCTTTTATTGCCCAGCCACACTTTTAATAAGAATGAGGGTTTGAAAGAATGTTTGCTACAAATGAGTGGACACTTACTCCAAATTTCTGTGAATGTAAGATAATCAACAAGAAACTTCTTTACTTTAACTTTGCAGTTGCATTGGGGTAGGTAGATAATGAAAGAGTGAAACATTGAAATGTGCCTAAATAACATGCTGTTACAAGCCTTATGATAGATTTGTGTTTGACTTAACAGCTTTTGGAACCTAATAAAAAGAACTTAATTGACAATTTCTTGAAATTGCTAAGAAAACCTAGTGATGTTGGTAGGGTATAATAAGGAGTTTCTCATCACTGTCTTCAAGATTGAGCCTATACAAAAAAAAAGGATTTATCTCTGTGGTAACTCTAAGTAATTGATATACAGACAAGGTTTGGTTCCAATTTGCCAGCAATAAAGTTGTAATAGGGTTTTCTCTGCAATTTTAGCCTTAATGTGCTCATTCCAAAGAGCGGTATTTTTCCAAGCGAACAAATAACATCAGTAAAGCTTACGATCAGTAATAGCCCCACACTGATGCTCACATTAAACTTGTTAAATCAATTCACTAGACACTTTCTAAAGTGGACTGTCTGTTTACTTTGACTTGCACCCTATGTGGATGATCCATCAGTTACATTTATTTGAATGATCTTTACATTCAAAATTGATAATTATTCATGCTTGATTGTGGTTATGAATGGGCCTCTTTTTTTCCTGTTTTGTTTTGTGCTGTCCATTTTTTTTCAGCCTTTGATATGTGAAGCGTATGAATGTTTAGTGAGACTAACTACTTGAGAGGGTATATTTTTGCCTCTCCAAAAATTCATGTGCATTTTTAGTTGCACAATTACTATGAGTGATATCTTCCACAATCTTGTACCACTATTCAGAAGATCTCCTTGTAATTCGTGAAACACACACACACATATATGTATTTACATTTGTCAAAACAGGTATAAATTCTAATTATATCACCAAGGATGGAATATAGTGAAATTAATACAGAAGATGTGAGACCAAGAAAAAATAGCTGGTGTTCTAGAAAACATTTTTTGGAGGTAGGCAGTCTACTAACCCTGCTTCATTTTTCACTGGAACAAGCTGAGCCTGCTGCGGCACGCTGCCTTTTGTCATTAAACACAAAGGGAAATCTGAAGCCATCAATCTTACTTATCAATACTACTCAGTGTGATTCTTTTCCTAGACATTTTCCTTTTTATTTTTCCTATATAGAACTTCATTTTTCTAAGAGTATTCTTTCAGTTTGGCTGTGAATGAGTTGAGGGTCAAGTGGGTAAAAGAAAATTAATGCAATATATTTGCAGAATTGTATATTGCATCAGGTTCAGAGGATGTGCTTCCATATACAGAAGTTAATTGTGGCTAAAAAGACATTCTCTGAATAAACTTAGTTGCCTGCTGCTGTCTGTATTGGGTGTGAAAACAACCACTTTGTTGTTTTCTATGGCTGGAGCCATAGGAACCACAGCGAATAGAAAGACTATTCCTGCAAATCCATCCTGACTTTTTTATGTGTGCTTTGTTGAGGTCCTTAAACCAAGTCTTTAGTTTTCATACTTATCTATATTTCATATATTTTATCTACTAGAAGTGGGTATAGCATGCTTTTAAATCAACTATGTTGTTATATAACAAAGATATCTCATAATAGGCATAAAGGGAATTTTTACTATAATCTAACAAATAGCCTTGACAATATATTAAGTCAAACACATGTCTCTACTCCAATTTAATATTATCATAATGTTTTGTTGGATCACATTGAACAATAGTTCTAGCAAGTGATCTAGTACTAATACATGGCTTTAGAGTTCATTTTAAATTTATTAAAACTATGGAAACTGTATTTTCTGCATAATTTTTCTGTAAACCTACAACTTCTCTTAAAAAAAAATTATATATTTAGCAACTGTTCCTTGATATCTCCCTTATTTTAGAAGGGAACCTGACCCATATTTTTCTAAACTTTGTGCTTGAAAGCACATTATAATTTATTTGGCTACTTTTGACTACTTTATTCTATGTCCCAGACTCATAATTAAGGTTGTAAACATATTACTTGATGGGTATTTGCACCTCTCTATTTTTTTTTTATAACAAACCCATTAGATTAATGTCCACCTCTATTGTGCTTAAGCCTGTGTCAAGCTTATGCGATTCATTAGTATCTATGAGCAACTTGCTCATCCCTATGAGGTAAATGAACTTTCAAGATATCAGATTATTGCCCCCCAGAATAGCATTTCTAAAAGTGCTGATTTTATTTCCTGAGTGTCTGCAAGTTCTTATCCAGATTCAGCTCTGGCTCATAGGGTAATGTTCAAATTAGGTAGATGAATGAAATCTCAACTCAGAAGTCATCCCTAGGTTTGATTGGTCTGTCTGTCTGCATGCAAATATGTATCTAACAAGATACCTTATGACTGAGTGACTACTATGTGCTAGACAACACCCTAGATTATTATATATGTTATTTCATTTAATATGCAAAATAACCCAATGACATGTTTGTTTTTATCCTTGTTTAGAGATAAGGAAACTGAAGAGAGATGAAACACATTTTTTTAGTTAAACGTAGCTAGTAACTGTAGGAACCAGAATTCAAATCCAGATCTAGCTGATTCCCAAAATGTGGTTATTATAGTGTTACTATGAGAGAAGTCAGTATTTAGGGGCAGATCACCTTCCTGTTTGGAGAAACAACTCACCCCAGCTAATTTGTTGATAGCAATTAGGCTTCTTGGGTACCACTTCCAAGTGCTTTTCTGGCCTAATTTTTGTCATCTACTTCCTCTTTCTTGATACTTTTCTCGCTGGACCTCAAAACATCATTTTTCCTGGTTTTGCACCTCCATGCTGAGTCATTCAATGTGTTCCTTCGTGGCTTTATTTCTTCCATATGCCCCTTCAATCTTAGCATTCCCCAGGTTTCTGTTACTCTTGCACACTTAGACTTGATGATCTCACTGTCTTCTGTGGTTTCTCCCCCTACCTAATTGCTAATGGCAGTTCTGTAGCCCTAATGTAGCTTTTTTTCTGGAGTTCCAAGTCCATAGGACTAGCTCTCTACTATAAATTTTGCCTTAGTTTACCGACGGCTTCTCAAATTCAAAATGTCTAATGCTGAACTTACTATCATCTGACACCTATTTCTCCCCCCAAATTTGTTAGCTCAGTAAAAGGAAGCACCATCAACCAAGGCATCCACGTAGAAACTGGGGAGTTATCCTGGAGTTCTACCTCTCATTCAAATCTCTTGACTCTGTCTTTCTCTCCATACCCATCCCCTAAGTCTTATGTGATCCTGTCATTATTTTCTCATTTGGATGCTGCTGAGGCAACCTCTTCTCTTTTCCTCCCTCCTTTCACTACAGTTTTCTATGCAGATACCTCCATAATCCTAATTCTATTTTTAAAATCTATTATAATTATCTTATGCAAAACCATTGAGTTTTTCCTTTGTTTTCAGAATACACAAAGTGTATATGACCCTTTATGATCAAGAATCTGTCTACTTTTCTAGCCCCATCTTTGGCCACTCTTGTTTTTTTTCACACAGCTTACACTTGCAACCTTACCAGACTATTTTCAATATGCTACCATTTTACTTACCTCTTTATCATTCTATTGATCAGAACATCTCATCCTTCCAATGTCCATTCAGATACCCAGGTATAATCTCTTACATTCCCATCCTATATCCAAGCCTGGGATTAGGAACCCTTCCATTGTATTCACATATCTTTCTGTGTATATTTTTATCACTTATTTACTTGTCACTCTCCTCAAGTCTGTTATCTCTGTAACCTCCAGACCTAACATAATGCCTGACATACAGAAGTTGCTCAATAATTGAATGTGTGAAATGAAGAATGGTTAAATGTTTCAGAAGAGGCAACTAGTTTGAGGCAACTAGTTATAAAAGCCATTTATAAAGGTATATAATAGCTTTGAAAGGTACTAAGGGGTGGCTAACCAAACATTAAAAATCAAGGAATGAATATGCTACATAATCAGTGACATTTTTCATTGATCAAATTCTGGAGAAATTCTCAAACAGGAAATGACTCAGAATTTAGTTGTAGTTCCTAAATGTCAAATGTATGAGGATAACTCTTGGTCTGAGAAATAAGTTACTGTGAAAACCAATGGGAATGTGCATTCATTCACTATGTCAGGAGATACTATAATCTTTCTGGGAACACTGGAGGAATTTCTACAGGAAACTACTCGCGGACCCAGTCCTACTTTTTTTTTTCCATTCCTGGAAAAGTATTAAGGCTATGTTGGCCAGAAAATTTGGAATTGGGAACAGGCCAAAAGCTTGTAGGAGGGAAGCGGCTGTGGCTCGGTCAGTAGGGCTCCCGTTTACCATATGGGAGGCCCCGGGTTCGGTTCCCAGGGCCTCCTGGTGAAGGCAAGCCTGCCTGCACGGCGTGGTTAGCTGACCCAGCGAGCACAAGCAGCAAGGGGGGGATAAATGAATAAATAAATAAAATCTTAAAAAAAAAAAAAAAAAAAAAAAAAAGCTTGTAGGAATAGGAAGCATGCTTTTGACCTTGTTCTTGTTCAGTAATAGATATGTTCCTTTCCAGCCTTGGCATGCTATGGTTAACATAGAAACTTTGAAAATAATCCTGTTTTGAAATTGCTTAATGCTTGTCTTCACTTTGACAGTAATTCAGGTAGTATGTGATCAGAATGTCTAGCTAAATTGGTGATCAGGCGATATTCCTGCTAGCGTTGTTAATAGATGTTACTTCTAAGCATAATGAAATTTTGGAAACATGTCAATATTTAATTTGCAACTCTTTTTGTAAAGCAATATAAAAAAATGAATGCCCAGTTAGCTGTATTAGAGTGCTAATCATAATAATCACAATATGAACTACATCCACCCAATTAGAATATTTTTAAATCATAGGCTATTTGAACTGGAGGAACCCTGCAAAATCATTTAAAGTGCTTTTTTTTTTTCAGTTCCCAAGACGGCCATTAGTTTCCTTCTTTTCCATGATCATAGTTTATGCCCTCAGCTTTGACCAGCTCTCTAGTCCAATGTGAGATGGGTGTGGTGGGGTTGATTCAACCCTATCTCATCCCACCACAGGTAAACAACTTCAAATGTAAATTGAAGTTCTAGCCTTGGTCTAGAAAGTCAGTTTACAGAGAAGGTCATTTTCTCAGTCTTACCCAGAACATGCTGCCTCTCACTAGGTACCAGTGACTAGATGGAATTCACTGGGCACCTCTGGTCGACTGAGAACACCAGGGCAGGGTTTCTTAGCTAAAGTTTACAAAGTTTCAGGCTAGCAAATGGATTATTATTAGCATTAAAAAAAAAAAATCTGATGCTCTCTGAGAGAGAAAGCCAACTCTTTAGGCTAAAAGGGTAGCTAAAAATAATTTATTGCAGCAAATCTGTGTTATGGAGATGAAAAGTTTTCTAAATTTAAAATTACCCATAAAATAGACTTCCTATTTTCTTAAAACCAGAGCCAATAGATTTCTGTGCAATTTGCTTTTAAGTTTGTCTTTTAAACACCAGTTAACATATGCCTAATTATTACGCTTGACCCTTGTAGTTGTTGTTCTATTTATGAGAGCCTGTTTAAAAGTGAGACTAGGGAGTGGATGTGGCTCAAGCAGTTGGGCATCTGCTTCCCACATGGGAGTTCCCCGGTTCGGTTCCCAGTGCCTCCTAGAAAAAAAAAAAAAATCAAACAACAAGCAAACACATGAAATAACCAACTGAGGGGAACCAATGTGGCTCAGTGGTTGAATGCCAGCTTCCCACATACAAGGTCCAGGGTTCAGTCCCTGGTCCTGGTATCTCACACACACATACACACAAAGTGAGACTAGTTTATATGTCTCATCATACTTTTCAGTGGCTTTACATCTGCTAACCATGGCAGCAGCAACAAATACCCTACCCATTTTAACCATAGAAATTGGTTTAATAAGCAATGTCAAAAGGCTTTTAATCATAGAAAGGAAAAGTTTTTCTCTTTCTCTGGGGCAGAGGGAGGGGGTATAAATAAATAATTCTCCTCATTTAGATTGGATTGTAATTATTTTGATTGATTTTATTTTCATAAATTATGAATAGTAACAGGACCCAATTTAAATCTAGGAAATGGTGAATTACTAGTAATTCCACTAATTAGATTTTACGATCTACCACAACCATTATCAATTTCAGGTTGCTCTTAATTTTGTGAAGAATTAGGATATAGTCCAGGGAGACCCTGTCAAAACACATTAATTTTGTTTTTGCTTCACACTTTGACCCTTACAATTTTTTTGTTTTTAGAGAAACACAAACCTAGACATAAATAAGTTCCAAGTTCCTCCTCCTCAACCTAATGTATATATTAACTGTATTTCCTTAATAACCACAGGTAAGTTAACATTGACTTAAATATTATTTGTTACACAATAATCGTGGCTTTATTTTTTTCTAGCATCGTTTTAATATCAGTGTTGTTTTTAAGTCAGGTGTTTTGAAATGATGAGTGAAATATGAAGCAAAAATTATGGAAAGCCAGAGCTGAAATGCTCTCAGAGGTCATTTAGTCTGCCTCCATTTTCAAAGCAAGGAAAACAGATCCCTAGAAGGTAAGGTGACAAAAAGGGTAAGAGGGAGAGTTGAGTTCATAGATTGATTCCTCTTCAAATTGAGTCTGAAACATTGGTTTATATCTCCTGGCCTCTGAGAGATCCTTTCATATGCTCCCAATCAGCTTTCTTTCTCATCTTGCTGGGAAACTCTTCCAAACTTGACCTCTTTCCTCATGCCCCTAATCTGATCTATCCCCAAACTTCCTAAATCCCCTAGCAGATGATTTTCTTCCTCCCATCCCCTCTCAGAGATTAATAGTTCCAGGCAGGAACTTCTAAGGCTCCAGCTTGCATACCTGTAGGTTAATCTCTATCTGTACCAGCCCCAACCTCTTTTCCTCAGACTTGGGGGGAAAAGCATCCCCACTCCTGTTGAGCCGATCATGTTCTATTGGTGCTGTTGCTACATTCACTACTGTGTTGTCCAGAATTTGGACCTTGCTCCCCAACTTAGTCCTACTTTTCTGTCATTTTAACCTCCTCTCACCTTTGGCTCTTCTTTATCATAATTTTAAATAGCACTTTGGTCTTCAAGACAGTCCCAAAATATGGAGATTCTGGTGAAATATTTTTATTCAATAAAGTTAAAGACCTAAATTTATTCCTTCTCTGACTAAAAGCTGTGGCTACATGCAAGTATACTGATGGGATTGCTTTTTGTTCAAATGAAAAATCAAGTATGACATGGGAGTAGATCAATTTCGAAATTATTAAGTGGTATAAGGAACTTTTAAGTTCCTCAAAACATCTTCTGTACATTACCACTGAATGTGCCTCTTAAATAGCCTCTTTTTCACAATCCCCTGTTAACAGGTCACTCCAGGGAAAGATGCCATATGATAATGGAAGAAGTTCCTCTCATTTGCATACTCCCAACAATAAAAGTGCCATTTCATCTTTTAATCAATTTTTCTCTTAGATTACAGAAGAGAGAGGCCACAATCCTTTTCAAGGATAGATTGTTTGCCAGTAGTCATAAGGGAGTCATTTTGGATTATCCTTTGCTTGATTTCATTATTTGGGATTTGATAGGGAGATTATACCTTGGGAGATATAACTACATCTTAAAGAGCTTCCTACATGCAGTAGAAATATGAGACTTATTTTGATTGCCATTTCCGGAGAGTAGCAAAGAAATTAAATTAAGTAAGGAAAAAGTCAACTCAATATTTTATTGTTGCTATTGCTAAGGTACTTAAGAAATCAAGAAAGAGAAGATCTGGTTTAATACTGTACCAAGTTATCTGAGGAAATGGAAGTAATTTAATATAGACATGAGGTATATTTTAGGTCTAACTTTTATACCTGGCTTTTTGTCCTTTTCATATAGGTTAAAACTAATATGGTGGGGCTATGAGAAGCCGAAAATGAAATATTGCTCTAGTGCTTGATTAAATTGCCCTATACTTTGATATAATACATATACAGATAACTTCTTGGATATTGTGAATATTCATAGGACCTAACCTACTCAAGAAAGGGTTTGTTGACATCAAACCATGTCATGTCCTAGTCCTTCCTGGGTCATCCTCATATTTCCCCTCTACCACTCAATATAAATCTTCCAAGTAAGTCTGATTTGAATGGAGGGAAATATTTGCCTTTCTTTCTCTTAAACTTCTCTAGCTCTGTTAAATTCAGAGGAGGAGCTTCAGTGTGAGAGCTGATTTTCCTATCAGATTGTGATGAATGCTGTCTTTTGACCTAGCTCAGTAGTTGAGTCTCATAGTTCCTAGTTCATTCTCTCCTAGATGCAGGTTGTGATTTTATCTCTTTCTCTTCATGTTATTTTTATTTTTTTTACTTTGTAGAAGAGATCATAATTCATTGACCATCCATTCCTGATTTTGCAATTCATAAAATGGTTCTAAACTACCCACCAAATCCTTGCCTCTTCCATGGAATAATAATTAATATGGTCTTTATGTATATGATTTTACTTTAAAAATATATACTTTTAAGAGATTCTTTCCTGTCAGCTATTTCTGGAACAAATAAAATCAGCAAAAGTATGACTTATCTTTGTCTAGAATCTTAAAAAACAGTCATACTTAGTATTCATATTAACACTGGTAATTCATGTTAAGGAATGCAGGTGATAGGTAATACTTATTAAATAAATTTGGTGGGGTAAATATTATAAATATAAACCATAAAAAGACAATTTAATTTTTGTTCATTTTATTTTTAGAAGGAAAATCAAACGTAAAGTGGGAGGGAAGTAACAAATCAGATCATGCATGATACCTGATTGTATACCCAATAGACCCTAGTGCTTATGAAAAATGTTAAAAATACCAATTTTAAAACAAGATAAAAAGCAGTTTGACTATAAACCATTAATTGATTTTAAAATATAAAAAATAATAATAAAAAGAAACTTACCTTAATTAACCATGAAACCAAGGTATGACTCCAACTGTTTCACTCACTGGAATATGAGAAGGAAAGAGAGGGAAACTGAGAATAGCAGGAGAAACTCCACATAAGGACATGGAATTGGTAAACAGAATGAGACTTATAACCTGAAAACCAGAAGCCTATTGAATGTAGCAGTCATTTTCTCAGCTCTGAGAACCAAACTATACAACATGGCCATCTTCCTGGTATATAAATACTGACTTTCATATCTCTTTATCCCAAACACTGCTTTTCCCTAAAGAATGATACCTTCTTATTTTATGTGATGAGATCTTTAGATACTTACATTTCTACCTTGAGAGATTGAACTTAGATCTTTTTAAACATCTGTTATGACTTGCTAGCATAAATATAAATGAGCTATACTTTGAAGGAAGAAACCCTCTCTACCTGGCCAATTTCTTTTTCTTTTTTCTTTTTTTTTTTTAATCAATCAGAATTCAAGTTTACCCCTGTTCAAATCTCAGTCTTGCGTTGAAGTTATGATAAATTAAAACACAGATTTGAATATTGCACAGGGCTCAAATTAAGCTTATCATTTCTTCTAAGACAAATTGTCTTTACAGCTTTCTGCTCTTATTCTTGCAATCACCTGGACTGGAAATTTGAGAATCATCAGCAACAGATCATTCTCTGTAATATCTTAATTTTCTATTGATACTTTATCTACATTAAATTTCAGATTTGTCCTTCTTATTTCTCACACATAACAGTTTTGTCTTGGACCTCCTCATTTCCTTTTAGAACATACTAATTATTGTTTATCTAATCTCCCTCACCTCTCCCTCCTTCACTCTATCCCAAATACTTACTCTAGATTAATAAGCCTAATCAACTTTTTTTCTTATCATTGTTCTTTCCAGAATCTTACAGAAACTATGATTTTGGCCTGGTGAATGAAATTAGTTCATGTTTACTTATAATGATAATTCCTCTATGTTTAGATAGCCCTTTAGAGTTCTTAAAGGGTTTTAAAACCCATTACTTATTTTTATCTTCCCTAGGTACATATTATCATTCCACTTTTAAGCATCACATCTGCTTTCACGTTCCCCCACACCTATTCCCATACTTCTCTCCCCACTGGAATGGCCATCCTGCCTCCCATTTGTTGATCCCAGTGTGGGAAATTCTTTAAGAAGCCATGCCATGAATGTGTTCAAATGGTCATGGGGTGTTGGCTCAGTGTGGATACCCACACAATAAACAAAAGAATATTGAATTCCCATCCTGGGGAATCCTGCTACATTCTCTAATAGAGTGGCAAGAATCCCTAGAATATGTGGACAGTACCTAGCAAAGGAGGACAGACCAATACGCCAGGCCCTTGATATTGATGTTTGTACTTATGAACCTTGTTGTTGTGAAATTGAAACTTAGCCTCATGTTATATATTGCCTAAGCATTACCTCCTGAAAGCCTCCATGTTGCTCTCATGTGGCCTCTCTTTAAGCAAAACTCAGCATATAAACTTACTACCTTCCCCCCAGCATGGCACATGACTTCCAGGGATGGGCCTCCCCTGGCACTGAGTGATTATTACCAAATGCCAACTAGTGGTGCATTTGGAAAAAGAACTTGACCAAAAGGGGAAAATATTAAATACAAATGTGTTTTTATAGCTAAGAGATTCAAAGCAAGTCGCGGGGTCATTCCAGAGGTAACACTTAAGCACATCTTAGGAGGATCTCACTGACTGCCTAACTGCTGCAGTAAACAGTGCCTCAAGCAGGAAGTCTCCTGAGGGCTCTAGAAGACATCTGGGCACTATAGGCAGGGCGAACAACTTCAGGAATTCAGCACCCTGTCAGTAGGCCTTACTTTGGAATATATGATAACATATTCCCCCAATGTATCGAAGTTGGACTCATTTATAATTTTCCTACACGTGGTTCTTATGCCCCTTTTATTTGAACGTATAATTAACACTATACCCATTAAATATGTGTCCGAGAGACTTAAATATTCTAGATGTTTATATGACAATTGAGCCCTGAATCTGAGCAGAGTTGCAGCCAATACTTACCCTCCAATTAATTGGACTCACCCAGGATAACTAACAAAAGGAAGATGATGAACAACGCCCATCCCAAAAAACAGAGAGTATCTACAACTGCAAGGAAGACAGTTCCTCCCACCTGACCCATGGGATCTAAGCCTCCTCTCAATTGGAAGCAGAGTGGGCATCATCATCCCAAATCGTCAAGATTGAGGAATGAACAAACATAAGAGGGGATTGTAACTATGGACTAAAGGAGACTTATTATTCTAGTAATGGAAGAACTTGTAACATTGATATAAAGACAGTGGTCACCAGCAGTTCTGAGGGGAGAGAGAGGGAAGAATAGGTGTAACACGGGGCATTTTAAGACATTGGAATTGTTCTGCATGACATTGCAATGATGGATACAGGCAATTATACATTTTGTCAAAACCTATAAATTTGTGTGATGCAAAGTGTAAACCATAATGTAAACTATAGACTATGGTTAGTAGCAATGGTTCAATATGTGTTCATCAATTGTAACAAATAAACCACACTAATGAAAGATGTTGTTAATGGGGGAACGTATGAGAGGGAGAGGGATGAGGTATATGGGAATCTCCTGTATTTTCGATGTAACATTTATGTAATCTAAAGCTTCTTCAATAACAATAATAATAAATAAGTGAAAAATAAAATCTGGCTAAGAGATGAAAAGCCAGGCCCCAAACAAAAGTCATATCAAATGCACCTCCTCAGTGAAGGTGTTTTCTCTACTTTGTGAGTTGGTCATATTTTCTCAATAAAATACTGAATTTAAATGGGTTGTTTCTTTGAAGAAACACCAGTTCTTTAAGCTCTTATTTTATTTTTGTATTCCCTCAATCCTCCTTGATGTGTGACTTTCTGGGCATTCCCTATAGGCTATTCTAATTGTCAAATTGGGCTTAGGAAGTGGAGACAAAGGGTACATTGGCTCAAGTAGACAATTAGAGCAACTCTAACTCCTCATGGTGAGATACGTCTGTTGTACCATATATGTAAGACAGTTCCGTTCCAGAGAAGCAATGTACCAGTAAAAAAGGAATTTTTTTGTTATGCACACTTTTTGCAGTTTCAATGCTACATTTAAGCATTTTCCTCAGTTTAATATTAAGTCAAAAGGTTGTATTTTAGCTCTTTTAGGTATTAAGAATCTAAACCTGTTAAGTAACTGGCAGGTTAGCATTTCAGATCATCATAATACTCAATTTGATATAACAGTTTTACGTGTCAGAGTAATTTAACTCCAATATACTTTTTCCATGTAAGAAGTTGGGTAGTTTTATTTCTGTTTTAAAGTAATGGAGTTTGAAATTCAGACATCATTTTAACCTAATCCAATGTAAGAAATGGTGGTGGTATCTAATATTATAGGAATCCTTGGCTTAGCAACAATCATGAAGAATCCCTCCTTGCCTCAAGAGCAAGGGGATAAGTTTTGGAAATGTGCAGTATTTGGTAAAAGGTAATGAAGTAGATGGTTCAGCTCATCTGGAGTTTACTATAAATTACTTACTAGTAGCTTGACAGAAAGAAAAAGGGATGGCTATAAAAAAAATGACTCTGTCTTCTGCTTTGTTTTAAGCCTCATGTATTCCAAAGATATGAGGGAACAGTGTTTAACAAGTTGAAGGAAGGTAACTTTCCTTTTAGAAATCAGCATGTGTTAAGACCCTCATGGTATTGGTATATCTGTTTCTGCCCCTGCTTTCATCGTCCTCGATGTTGTAATTAGGAATTAAAACCCCAGGAGAAACCTTTTGCCTAATTTTGTATTGATTATCTTATAGTTAAATTGTAAGAATGCATTGTGCATCATAAGCCAAGAAATATAAATGTAGTGAGTAAAGTTCCACTTTTTGGCCATTGTTTTAGATTTCCTTCAAGTTCAATATACAACCAGATAGATTACATGCAGAGCATGATAAAGTTGATTGATTGAGTAGCATGCCAGGACCTGAAAGGTCATATTTTCACCTTGATTCATTGAAATTAGGTAGACACACAATTTAAGTGATTTTAATGAAATCATGATGAAATGCTAAAATTGTTACCTTGGACATTTTTAAAGCAGTGAAACATTACTCATTCTCACTTTTTCAAAACCATTTGTGGCATTTTTTGAAAGTTCTTTTTTAAAAAATTTATGGATTCATCAACTCATTGAGAAAGTTCTTTTAATTTATAATGGAAATATTTCAAGAAAACCAAAATGAAGATTTTAGTTTTCTAAAAGAAAATACTGGAGAATTGTTTATTTAAAAACATATTTGAAAAGGTAATTAATTTGAGAATGACTTAATCCAAATGAGAGAGGTGTTTTTAAAGCAAATAAACCTATGTACTTCTATTTAACATTGTATGTTATGCTACCTTGAGTATTAATAGTTTGTCCATATACAACACATATATGATTTAACTAGACTTTATTATAAGATGCAGATTTAATTAAAGAGTTAGTAGCTGAAAGGTGATGGGAATTGACTGAGATTTGTCTTGTGAAACTCTCTGCTAGTTCCCTCCCTTTGTGTCCTTTATTTCAGCATACTCCTCGAGACATGAAGCATAAGTGATAGAAGGTGCTCAGCAAATGTATATTTCCTTCTTTTCCTTTTTCTAGCCTTCAGCCCCAACAGAGGCCTGCTCTCGTGTCTCCCCACTTCATCAGGGCTCTCAGGCTCTCCTTTCTTGGGGAGTCCTTGGACCTAAGATCTCCATCTACAGTGAGCAGCCTGGTACCAACTCCTGTGATTCCTCCTTTATTCCCAGGGTTTGTCTCCAAGAGTCTCTCTCAGTAATTGGTCATATTTCTTGAGCAAATATTGCCAAGAACTTAGTATAATGGCTGGCACAGATTAAATGCCAAGTAAATAATAGCTACCACCATCATCATCATCATCACCTATCAAGAGTAAACTCCATGTAGCTGGTGCTTCTTAGAAACAAGGATCCCTCCCTGCTCTCTAATTCAAAGGAGCTGCTCTGATGGAAAGATGTTCACCCAAGCCTAGCTCCATGACTGGCATCTGTAGGGGAAAGGGCCATCTCTAGTTAGATGCCAGAATCATCCTAATGCTTCTGGTTTCTGAACTATAATCCTAAAACCCTCTCACTGCAACTTTGGTCTGGCCTTATTTCAAAGAACTGTAAAGTAGACTTAACTTTTGAGAGTTGACATGACTTAGTTTTCAGTTAAGTAATAATATTAACTACTTTGGAGAGTTTTCTTAGGAAGTCATATTTCACAATAAGTTGTGTTGCCACCTCTATTACATGGTAATGAATTTAACTCTTTACATGGTATTTGGTAATAGGAAGACATTACATTTTTCTCGACTTAGAATTGTGAATAAATTAAAAGCTAACATTTACTGAGCGAGGCTCTGTTTTAAGTGTTTTATATTGTGCCCTTAATTCTCACAACAGTCCTAGGAGGGGAGTACTATTTTTCTACGCTTAAGAAAAATGAGGTGCAGAGAGATTAAGTAACTCATCCAAGGTAAATCATGGAACCAAGATTCAAACATGAGCAGTGTGGCTCTGGGGCCCAAGTTTGTAACCGCTATATTCTGTTGCCTTCATTATTTATTTTTTTACTTGATATATTTTAATCAATGTTTTAAAAAGTAGAATCCTATATTGGTTTTCTGAAATACTGTCATTAGATTATCCTGTTTTATATTCTTAATGATTTCTTTTATTAATCACGTTTAAAAATAGTATTACACTTTAGAGACTAAATGATATATACAAATATGAACATATATTTACTTAGCCTTTACCTTAAAGTAAATTTGGTGTTTCAGATACTAACATTGGGAAATTTTTATAAAAGTTTGATTGTCTTTTTTGAGATGTAATTGCATTTCCCATTCTTGAATCGCACCTTCAACTCCATCTAAAATTAAAGAGGCCTACCTGCCTAAACCAATGGAAATAAAGAGTTAAATGCATGGTGCGCTTCTTTTTATATTGAATAGACCTCAGTAATAGGATATGTTTTGATCTGTGGCTCCCTGGTACATTTCAACAGTTTTGCTTACCTTGGTGAAGTATTAATTGCTAGGCCACAGTTGCCTTTTTTAGTTGGATTCTGACATGGGACAATTAAGGTTGAGGAAAGAAGCAGATTTCTAAGTTCTACACCCAAACCTACCTATTAAGCCAAAGGTGATTATTCCATCTTAAATAAGTTTACTATTTCACTTCTTCAGAGAATTTCAGAGATGAACTAAAAGCCATTAAAAAATAACTGCAATTTAATGAGTACCTACTGTGTATCAGATACTTCACTATATACCTTATATTTGTTTGGGCCAATCACTGCATTTTACAAATGAGATAAGAAAACTGAGGCTCCTAGAGGTCAAGTGATTTGATGAAGGTCATTTAGCTAATGCGTGGCCAAAACGGGTCTTGACCCATTATGTCCCCATCTAATGTGCTTTTGAAGAACTCTGTGAAGTAATCCAAAATATTTATGCACAGCACTGCTAATGGAACTTTGTGTGTTAAAGATCCTATTACTTTAGCCACTAGAGATATTTGCACTCATATCCTGAGTATTGTCAACACCTCTTATTGTTCATCTTTAGAGATAAATCTCAAAGGTTTTTGGGCAGAGGACTGTTAAGAGAGTTGGCAGGTTTGAAAATTCTCTCCCATTTTCTGTCCAAAAGAGACATATTTGGAATATCTGACTTAGCAAGGCAAAGAATTGTTTGGGATGGGTAATTGCTAGCTTGACATTTGTTATTATGGCTTTGTCATTTTTACTCTATATTTTATGAAATCTGCTATTGTATATTGCCCAAAGGCTTTAAAAAATCAATGGTTGCATTTTAAAGCATATAGAATAAAATAAATTAAATGCCACAATTCACATTGTATAATTTTAAGACTTTGGGGAATCTGGGCATACCAAGGTCAGGCTATTCCTGGGGTATTAAGACTATGAGAGGATATTGCTTCCAGCTCATTGTACTTTCTCTATATTTTATGGTATGAGTTTTACTACACAAATGTACAAATGAGAATATATTAAGTAGATGTATACAGATAGAGGATTTTTTTTTTTTTGGAAATTTAATGCAGCTGATGTCACACTAATAGCATTTAAAGATCCTGACTTATGAAAGGCCCATAGACATCTGTTGTCCTTTCTGACATCTCATCAAAATGTAGAAAAGAGAATTAAGAACAAGGAGGAGCTGTGTTTGCATGAGTTGAAAGATTTTCTACTCATTCCAAATGCTTATGAAATCTCAACCATGAAATTAAGCTTTCTTTAAAGTACACCTTTATAATACAGCCAGTGTTTTTCTCTATGAAGGTAAGATAGAATCTGACATATCCTTCTAGACTTTGTTTCGCTAAATAAAAATTGTTAAAGGATTTAAGATGGAAACAATTTAAAATATTCTTTTCTTTTATGTTTAAAGTTTTAGTTCTCACTAACTAGATTGTAGCCACCCTCAACTGGATTCCAAGTTTTCTGAGGCCTGAATCAGTAAACAGTTCTTTGAGATGCCACAAAACACTGAACCCAGTGTTGGGATAGAGAGGAGTGCTAATGATGCATATTGAGGTAAACTAAACAAACTCATCACATTTCTCCTATGCCATCTAGGACCCATCAGTCTTACTCTAGTTTCTTTCATAATTGTGAAGAATTTGGCATTTATTTATCTATTCGACGAGTTTCTTTTTAAACTCCCAATGTGTGTCCGAGGATAGCATAAAAAATAAAACAACATTATTCTGCTCTTCTTGATAGTTCTTTTCTCCAGCTGTTAAGAGAGATTAGAGACTTGGCCAGAGAGATGTGTCTTATGTGAACTTGGGCCTAGGTGATTAAACCTCCTAGTGACCTTTAAACTATGACCTTCTCTTGCTTGTCTGTGGGACAAGGATGCTTGGCCTGTAGGTCTGTATGCCAGCTACCATTGTAATCCCAGCAGTTTGAACGTGCTCCTTTCTCCAGTTATTTTGCTCTTTTCATCAACCATAGACCTGCATTATTTCTTCCTCAAGTTAGACTCTTTGACACCTTCCTTCATGAATTTATGAGATGCCATCTCTGTGTACAATATTTTGTAAATAAAAGTCATAATATGGTAAAACATAATTATATAAAAATATTGAGTTTTTGAGGTGGGAGGAGCCTTTGTTCTTGTGGTTACTTGTGGTTCATGTTGTCATCATTGCCTCATAACTGATCTTGTCTTTGATGTTTTTTGCCATGGATTTCTTTGTTTCTCCTTCATCATATCTTCTTTTTTACTTTGAAGCATAGCCTCTCCTCTACTGTTATGCAGACTTACTTCAGCTTAGTCTTTCAGGAATTATGATATGCCCTTCACTATTTGGGACAGTATAGGATAGACTCCTTCAAAATATACTTGATGTAGCCGCTACCCTCAAGGAAATTAGGGACTTGGAAAATTTTTTCTCTCTGTTCTTCCAAGATTGTCTAGGTCAATGGATATCAGAAATTTGAAAGATAATTTGCACATGTTTAAGCCAAAGGAGAATGCTGATATTTCCTATTGGAATATTTAGTATTTCTCTGGGTTCTGCCCCTCCCCTTCACCTCTCTGTAAGTGAAATAAAAGGAGGAAAGGAGGGAAAAAGACGTGAAAAGGCTTTTGACCCTGTAAAACTACTGTGCCCAATGTCAATGATGATTTCCTTAAAGTGAAAGTTTATGGCAGACTCACTTTCTTAAAGTACTAGTGGTAAACCTAGGGATCTAGTCCATCCACTCTTCCAGTCATCCCCCTGATTTTAAGTGAGACCCAGAGATACCTAGTAGCAGATTGATGTACAAATCCCTAAGAAGCAATGACTAACTTTATCCAAATTGTTCTATCGTAAAATACATTGAGACATTTTAGAATAAAATAGCTAAAATCTTTTAAATGCTTCCTGTGTCAGGCTTTGATGAAAACTCCCTACTGGTATTAAACTTTAGTTCTCACAAGAATCTTCTAAGTCGATACCATAATTTTCTCATTTTATAGATGAAGAAATGGAGCATGGTAATAATAATATAACTATTATGTTATACATATATAAAATTTTATATAGTATATAATATCTATTTTTGGATCTCAAGATCCAAATCTAGTAAGTGGCAGAGGTGGGATTTGAACTCAGTTCAGGATGTGCCCTAAACTCACTTTCCGAACCACTCTATAAATGCCCTTTCCTACAAGGAGACACGAAACATAGGCATTTGGAAACACGTGAATAGGTGATTTGAATTGTACTTGAGAGGTTAATAATTATTGTCGTATATCATTTAGCAGTTTTTAATTCCTGGTTCTATAATTATTTATGGAAATTATGAGGAAGGATGAATAATATTCAGGGTGTTTGGAATGGATTAAATCAGAGTGGGTGCCAGGCCACGAGCATGGCTTTTAAAAGGCCCCTGATATACAAAAGAATCACCTCCAATGCTGAAAGATTTATTCTTCATATTTTCATGTCTTTATCTTAAGGCACCAATACCTGTTAAAATACAAAATGCCATACCGTTGGGGAAATAGTCTGAAATATCATTTATTCAAGCAATTATTTATAGAACCACAGAAGTAGGACAGTGGCAAGTTCTCTAATAGAACGTGTCCCTGGAAGCAGAGGCTGAGGTGGGATTCACGTGCAAGTGATGCACATAAAACCTGTGAGGAGGTGAGGAAAGCCAGGGATAGGGGGAGGGCAGCCTCAGTCTGAACCCAGCAGTAGCTCTGGAGCATGAGGGCTCCATGGAGTTGAAGTTAGGGGTTGGCTTTTTGTACCCCAGATAAGCAGATAAGTCAGGTGTTGACTTGTGTTCCCCCCCATTCCCAGTGTAACTTTTAGGCATTTCCAGTATATTTGGCACCCAGTGGCTGAGAGCAATTCTCAGGAAAACGTCAACTTTTTAAAGGTGGACAATGATTAGCAGCCACACTCATAGCAGCTGAGGAAAAGGTGATTGATCCTAGAAGGCTTAGACAAAATGCTCTGAGATAGGGTTTCTTAACAAGGGGTCTGTGAGCATGAACTGAAAATCAAAAGAACATTCTTGTGGGGGACGTGTTGGTGCAGGTGTGATATATTTATTAAATAGTACACAGTATAGTGTGGATTTATTAAGAGGTTTGTGGTTTTCACCTGACTGGCAAAGGGGTCCGTGGGACAAAAATGGTTAAGAACCCTTGCTCTAGAAGAACAGAAAAGGAAAAGATTAATTTCACCTGGTGGAGATGGACTATTTAGTCATCACCACCATAATATGAGGAAGGGACTCAAAAGTTAAATTTCATAAAGGCACATGTTGGCATGAGTGTGTGTGTGTGAGAGGGAGGGGGCTCATCAAGGGTTTAAAAGGGATTGGAATGGATTACCTACTTCAAAAATGCTGTGGTGTTTAAAAGCTTAATTATGTAGATTTGTATAATCATCTACCAGAACAGAAATAAGTAACCTTGATATGATGGCTAGATTAGGTACATGCTTTCCCCCAGGAGACTACAATTTAAAAACAACTTTGGGGCTTTTTAAAATTAATAACTTGTGGCCTTCTCCTTTTAAGCACCTGTCAAAACCATGGGCTATCCTTTAATAGGCATCCATATTTTGCACTCTGTCCTCTCTGTAGACATCTCAGGTCCACGGGCTTGAGAGGTGAGCACCTTCCTGGAGGGCTTGACAGGCAGGGATGGAGATCACTGGAAGTATTCCCTGGGAAGCTCTCTCTTAATCTTGCAAGTAAAACTTCCAGGAAAGGATCATATTTCCACCAGTGCTAGTAATGTAGCTCTTTGGAGTACCAATATTTATTTTTAAATATCTGATTTTAAAAATTCCCCCATTCTTTGCTTGCTTTACCATCTGGTTCCACACTCACCAGAGCAGAATTAGCATAATTAAATTAGCATTTTTCTCTCTCACCTTTCTCTGTTCTGGCATGTAATGTAACTAATATATCCATTTTGGGAGATAATGTTTATGACAAGGTATTTCTAAAATTAAATTTGTGATCTCCCTTATTAATTTGATCAGAGGTTAGAAGGATGGGTCCTTTAATGAACCTTAAAGACTTTTTCAAAGGGAAAGCCGAAAAACTTAACCAAAATCAAGCTGATTGTTATTATTGAGGTGGTGTTTTGTTTTTTCTTTTTTCCAAAACATGGATAAATTAACTGACTGTAAGGTTTCAAAAACAATGAATAAACTGCTGAAGATCAAGGTGACGCCTTCAAGTGCTCATCAAATTCCAGGCTTGGGGCCAGCCCCCTTGTGTAGCACTTGTGATCTGTTTTCTCCTGCCAGAAATCATGTTTCTCAATCTTGTTTTGCTCAGCATCTTAGGCAAATCATGATCTGAATTATACATGTCATCTTATAATATGATAATATTCAGCAGTTCTTTCTCAAAGACTCAGTAGCTGTACATTTCTTCCACAAAGAACAGCACCTTCTTGATCATAATAGCCATAATTATGGCAGTAGACTCATGACCTTTGTCTCGATTACTTGGCTTGGCTAGAGCTTCGGTTTTTGAACCACAGTCATAATCTAAAATATCTTTAGAAGGGCCAGGTAAGGAATTAATTTGAACAAGTGTTTACTTTGTTACCTCAGATAAAACATCAGTGGAATTCTGGCAGATATAACACTGCAAAAAGTGAACAGTCTTCATCCAAGGCAAGTACTACGGAAAAAAAAAGGCTCTCCCACTGAAAACTTTCCCGCTGAGATCAGGAAAAAGATAGGGATGCCCACTGTCACCATTATCATTCAACATTGTGCTGGAAGTTCTAGATAGAGCAATTAGGCTAAACAAAGAAATAAAAGGCACCCACATAGGAAAGGAAGAAGTAAAACTTTCACTATTCGCTGATGACGTGATCCTATATCTAGAAAATCCTGAAAAATCCACAACAAAGCTACTAGAATTAATGAGTTCAGTACAGTGGCGGTATACAGGTTAATACACAAAAATCAATAGCATTTCTATACATTACTGATTTGCAGTCTGAGGAGGAAATCAGGGGAAATAATTCCATTTATAATAGTGACTAAAACAATCAAATATTTAGGAATAAATTTAACCAAGGACATAAAGGACCTGTATTCAGAAAACTACAAAACATTGCTAAAAGAAACCAATGAAGACTTAAATAAAGGGAAGGACATTCTGTGTTCATGGACTGGAAGACTATCGTTAAGATGCCAATTCTACCAAAACTGATTTACCGATTCAATGCAATCCCCATGAAAATCCCAACAGCCTTTTTTGCAGAAATTGAAAAGCCAATAAGGAAATTTATTTGGAAGGGTAAGGGGCCCCAAATAACAAAAAATGTCTTAAAAATAAGAATGAAGTTAGAGAAATCTCACTTCCTGATTTGAAAGCATATTGCTTAGCTACAGTCGTAAAAACAGCATGGTAATGGCATAAGGACAGACAGATTGACCAATGCAACCAAATCAAGAACTCAGAAATTGGCCCTCACATCTATAGTCAAGTGATTTTTGACAAGGCTCTTAAGCCCACCCAATTGGACCAGAACAGTCTATCCAACAAATGGTTCTGGGAAAACTGGATAGCCATATCCAAAAGAAAGAAAGAGGACCCCTATCTCACATCTTATACAAAAATTAACTCAAAATAGATCAAGGACTTAAATATAAAAACAACAACCATAAAACTCCTGGAAGAAAATGTAGGAAAACATCTTCAAGATCTCGTAGTAGGCGGTAGTTTCTTAAACCTTACACCCAAAGCACGAGCAACAAAAGAAAAAATAGATAAATGGGACCTCCTCAAAATTCAACACTTTTGCACTTCAAAGGACTTTGTCAAAAGGGTGAAAAGGCAGCCAACTCAATGGGAGAAAATACTTGGCAATCACATATCTGATAAGGATTTAATATCCATGATATATAAGGAGATCATACAACTCTACAATAAAAAGACAAAGTATCTGATTAAAAAATGGGCAGAAGACTTGAAAAAGACAACTCTCCAAAGAAGAAACACAAATGGTGAAGAAATATATGAAAAATGTTCATCACTAGAAATTAGGGAAATGCAAATCAAAACAACAATTAGATACCATTTCACACCTGGCCACTACTGAAAAGTCAGAAAATTATAAATGTTGGAGAGGATGTGGAGAGATGGGAAGGCTTATTAACTGTTGGTGAGAATGTCGGATGGTACAGCCACTGTGAAGGACTGTTTGGCAGTTCCTAATGAAGTTGAATATAGACTTATCATGGGCCCCATCAATACCATTGCTAGATATATACCCAGAAGAACTGAGAGCAGTGATACTAGTAGATATCTGCACACTGATGTTCATAACAGCATTATTCACAGTAGCCAAAAGTAGGAAACAACCCAGGTATCCATCAACTGATGAATGGATAAACAAATTGTGAAGTATATATACGATGGAATATTATGCAGCAGTAAGAAGAAATGATGTCGTGAAACATATGACAACGTGGATGAACCTGGAGGACATTATGTTGAGTGAAGCAAACCAGACACAAAAGGAAAAATACTTTATGATTGCCCTATTATGAACTAAATATATTTGAAATATAAATATATTATGTGAAATATGAATATGGGTAGAATTGCATATATAAGACCATTTTTCCTTAAAGCTGAAAAATGTAAGTTAATACTACACAATGTTAATATCAGACAAAATAAAACATTATACTAAGTGAAGTAGATCATATACAGAGTACACATTTTGTATGATTCCATTTATATAAAATGTAAATATAAATCAATTCATAAAGATGAAAGGGGATTAGTTGCAATGTAGGTCTGAGGAAGGAATGCTAAGGGGTTTGGACTCTTTCTTTTTGGAGTATGAAATTGTTCTTAAATTTTTACGATGATAAATGTACAACATTGTGATTATGCTAAAAGCCATTGATTATACACTTTGGATAGGATACCCAGAAACAGCAGCTATGTACAATGGGGGAAGTGTAGAGAGATTGATAGGTGAGGAATTTTCTTGTTTGTCTGTTTTATTATCATTATTATTGAAATAATGAAAATGCTCTAATGATTGAAGTGATGAATGTACAACTGTGTGATTATAGCAAATACCTTGGATGAATTGTATGCTTTATTAATATGTATCAGTAAATTGATTTAAAAAAAAAAAAAAAAGGCTTTCCCAAAGTGTGGCAATATAAGGTTTAAAAACAAAACAAAACAAAACAAAACAAAAAACAAAAAAAAAAAAAAAAAGGAAAAGGGAGAAAAGAAATAAAATCTGAAATCTTTCTACAACTTACAAAGTAGGAATATTCCAGTTAACCCATCATCTTGACTTTAATTCTTCCCTTTACTGTGGCTCAATATCTCTTTCCTTCCCAGGTTCTCTCCAATGAAATTGCTTGGTATATTCTTGCAGCCTGCTGTTGCCATGTTATAATCTGCATTCAATCCTCCAGAGCTGGGCTCTGACTACCCTCCTGATCATGCCAATGGCCTTGTTCTGACTCCAGTGGGCACTGGGGACTGACTCCTCTGGGAGCCTTTGACACTCTGGCTCTTCCACTGGTTCCTGGAGTAGTTCTCTTTCCTTTTAAGTCTCCTGCTCTTTCTTCCCTCCATTGGTCCTGGAGTACTCTCAAGTAGAGGTACGCCCCAGACTGCTTCCTCAGGCTCTTCTGTTCTCACTCTACAAGGTGTAGGAGTCAAGAGCACTAGAGTGACCAAAAAGAAAACAAAACAAACAAAAAACTAATTTTGAATCCTGACTGCTACTTACACGTTATATGCCTCAGAGAAAGTTACTTACATATTCGGTCTTCATTTACTTATCAATAAATTGGAAGCCATAATACTTATTGTATCCTTAGCAACAACCTGGTAGAATTGGGTGATTTTTTAAAAAAGTATTTTCCACAGAGCTGTTGTGTAAAAGAATCTCAAATCTCATTAAAATGCAAGTTATTGCTTTTATTTTTGTTTTAAGATTTATTTATTTCTCCCCACCCCTCATTGTTTTACACTTGCTGCTTTCTGTGTCCATTTGCTGTGTGTTCTTCTGTGTCTGCTTGTCTTCTCTTTAGGCGGCACCGGGAACCAATCTTGGGATCTTCCGGAGTGGGAGAGAGGTGCTCGATCTCTTGTGCCACCTTAGCTCTCTGGTCTGCTGTGTCTCTTTTTGTCTTTCCTCTGTGTCTCTTTTTGTTATGTCATCTTGCTGTGCCAGCTCTTCACGCGGGCCAGCACTCCTGCATGGGCCAGCACTCCTGCGTGGGCCAGCACTCTTGCGTGGGCCAGCTCTCAGCTCGGGCCAGCTTGCCTTGGGAGTTGAACCCTGGATCTCCTATATGGTAGACAGGAGACCAATCGCTTGAGCCACATCCGCTTTCCAAGTTACTGCTTTTAATTCTGGATAACTCTCTAGGTTGTAAGCTTCATGAAAGTAGGGATACTTGTTTTGTTATATCCTTAGCAATGAAATAATTACATAGCACATAACCAGTCACTAAATGATTGCTGAATGAATGAATGAATGAATGAATATCCAGAGAAAAAACTTTCACTGAAACAATGACTCCAAAATTTAACAGGTTGTCCTGATTCTCACCTAAACTCCAGACCTATATTTACAAGCACTTACTCTGCATCTCTTTGAACATCCTATTTACTTCTCAAGGTGAACATGTCCATGAAGATGCCCTTTCCCAGCCTGTACCCCCTAACCCTATTAATGACACCATCCATTAACTGGATGCCATACTCATCTTCCTTTCTCCCTGACCTCTTATCTAGCTGAATCCTAAGTCCTAATTATCTTTATAATGTACTCCCTTCCCTCTATTTCCACTATCTCTGCCTGAGTTAGGCCCATACCTTCTCACTTACACTGTTAGTCTTGCTTTATAATTGCATTATGACTATAGCTTTATAACTAGCTTCCTTTCTTTTAGCTCTGTCTCCTTCCAGAGCATTCCATATACTGCTCCTAGTGTGAACATTATAAGACTTAGAATCATCCCAGTTTTACAAATGAAATAACTGAAGTCCCCATAGATTGAGGGAATTGAACATTCTTTCATTTAGCAAGGGGCAGAGAAGGGTCTAGAATTTAGACTCCCTACTTTCAAAACCTAAGCAATTTGCATTTAACTACAATGCTTCCCTATTAGAATCTCCATGCTGAGAAACTACCAACTTTTTTTAAAGGGATGATTTTTCTGTGTAAGAAAAATTTGAGACTCCTTTTCATTTCATTAGTTGAAGAAACTGAAACACTGCACAAAATTTAAGTCATAGAAGCACAACAGTGGCAGTGCCTGTGAGAGTTCTCAGATCTGAATCATGAGTTGGCTTCTTTTCTCTTGACTATTACCACTTCTCTGAATTTACAAATGTGCACGTGAGAAAAAAATGCTTCTCTCTAAAGATCCAAGGGTAAGAGTGAAAATAAGAATCCAGATAATAAAGTGTAGCTACAAAAGGGAGCCCACTTAGTTTGGAAAAACCATTACTGTATCAGAATGATGTATCTTCAAGTGACTTGCATGAACATATTTTACGAGCCCGCCAGCATGTTTTTTGTGGTTCCCTGCAGCAGATATTGCTCTTTTATTACTCGTTAGCCACTTAAAATCCAGCCCAATTTTAACAGTGCTAAAAGAGCAAGAAAATTTATTTTAAAGAAAAAGGCTACATTCTTCTAAAACAGAGTCATAATATTAATACTTAAAATGCATAGCAACATGCTGGGAAAATGGGATAGTTATTTAGATATATTATAAAATGTAGCCCACCACTTTGATGTGATTCACTACTATTTCACCAAACCAATTTAACAGTATCCTGTAGAGAGGGAATAGTGCAATTAAAATTAGTAACAGAGATTTTCACATGCATAGATCTAAATCAGGGTAGGTTGATAATGAATTAAGTAATTTTGCTTCCTTGTGCAGTCAAATCAGTTATAGATGCATCGGGGATAGAATTCATGTTTAAAGGACCTATATTCATGTCTAAAAAGGACTGTATTCTGATTCTATTGACAGTAATCCTGGTTGCATTCTTCCTATTCTTATTTGTTTTTTACTGTTACTCTTTGATGGGGGGAATTTAAGTAGGTTATCACAATAAATTAGTATAATTTGATTGTTTGATCAACTTAGCTCTGTTTCAGTAAAGGCTGAATCCTTTCAAAACATAATTTCATAAATCTAATTCTTAAGAAATCAAAGCCACAGAACTACATGTGTTCTGTATATGAAAGAATGAGATACTATGTAACTTTTCAGTGTCAAAGCACACAATAGTTATTTTCATCTTTCCAGTATTAGCTTTCATACCAAAACACCAAAGGTGCTTCAATCAGCTTCAACCCTAGTGGATTATTATATATTGGTCCTTGTGTTTCCATGCTTTCTCTTCTAAGTCTGTGTTGGCAACAACATGCAGTGTGCAGGCACTGTGTATTGATGACTGCATCGTCACTAGATCTTAAGATTAGTTTGTATTCATCACTGCTATACTAAAATCAGGATTAAGTTACCCTGAGAAATTCGACAGAGTCACGCATCTCTTTTTCCCATGTTAGCATACTTACCAGGGAACAGTAGTGAGGGTGGGAATGAATGCAGTTATTTAAACATTTAGAGAGAATTGATTTATCTTCAATCACCATAGCTATCTGCAGAGTTTGTGTACTATCTCCTGTAAATCTTACCTCACCTGGTGACCTTTTGCCATGTCAGAAGTAACCATAAAACCCAACCTTTACTACCCTGCCACAAGCAATAATATTTATTCCCAATCACACCCCTCCAATTTTAGGGATGCACCATGGTTTATTTGAAAACAAATGGATTTTGAAGCCACATCACCACTTCCTAGATCTGAGATCCAAGACAGGTTAACTCTTTTTTTCTGAGCTTTATTTTGTTCCCTTCATCTTTAAAATGAATATTATAATGGTAATTATTTCACAAGATTATTGTGAGGATTAGAGATAATGAACATAAAGTACTTGGCAGATAGAAGGCACATAATAAATTATAAACAAAAATTACTTTCTCATGCCTTAAGATAAATGATAATGTGATTACAAAATGTCTGTAAACATAAATATTCTTCTCAGAAAGTTTTGTTTGTTTCTTCTAAGGTTAAATTCTGGCTTTCTAATAAAAATGATTATTAGAATATAAGATGTCCATTCTCTCATTTATATATTCATTCATTTAATGTTTATTGTGTGCCTCTATGTATTAGGTACTTGGCATACAGAAGTGAACAAAACAAAGCCTGTCTTCATGTACCTAGTGTCCCAGGAGAGGAGAAAGTAGAGAAATGCACATGTAATGGTGTGATGAGTGCTATAAAGAAAAATCAAACTGCTGGGGATAGAGAGCCATAGGTTAAACCCAGCATAATCAGTTGATGGATTGGCTGTGGATTTGAGAGATAGAAAGGAGTCAAGGTTGGCTCCAAAGTTTGTCCTTGTGCTCCTGGGTAAATGGTGGTAATTTACCAAAAAGGGGAGTCTTAGGGAACAGGTGGGTTGAGAATGGAGAGAAACCAGTGTTAGTTTTGCGTAAAGTGACTTTAAGCAGCTGTCAAGATGATTGGATGTGATTGTATACTTAGGTAGGAGGTTGGGGTACAGATACACATTTGGGAGGTATTAGTGTGTTTCTGGTATTTACAGCCATGGGCTGTGTGAGGTCATCTATGGATAAGTGCTGTTAGAGAAAAAAGAGTTTGGGAAAGGAGCCCTTGGGACCCTCCAATATTTGTAGATCAGAGGGAGAGGAGGTTCCAGTCCTGGACCTTGAGAAGATCCAGCCAGTGACTTTATAGGAAACCAAGATATCGTAGAGTCTTTGAAACCAAGTGAAAAGTATGTCAAGAAGGATATGATATTAACGCTACAAACAATATTTGAAAATAAGAGAAAGAAGTTAGTCTGAAAAAGCTATGTACTGTATGATTCCAACTCTACGACCTTCTGGAAAAGGCAAAGTTATAGAGAGATTAGTTGCTAGGGGTAGGGGCAGGGGTTTTTGGGGAGGTAGAGAGGGATGGATAGGTGGAGCACAGGGCATTTTTAGACACTGAAACTATTCTCTAATGGTGTATGTATAACATTATGCATATGACAAAATCCATAGTACTATATAACACAGAGTGAACTCTAGTATAAACTATGGGCCTCAGTTAATAATACATACCAATATATTGGTTCATCAATTGTAACAAATGTACCACACTAATGTAAAATGTCAATAATAGGAGAGATCTAAGGGGTGGTGGGGTGGTAGTATGGAAACTTGCTATACTTTCTACATGATTTTTTTGTCAATCTAAAATTGCTCTAAAAATAAAACCTAATAAAATAGTATATGAAAATGATGCTAAAGATGAAAAAACCTCAAGAATATATATAAAAGATACAGAACTACATAAAAATGATGTTAGCTATGAAAACAACTACTCTAACAATTCTTTCAGCTCACCTTAATTTTACAATATAGTGTGAATAAATGGTACTCACTTTCTAATTACTTAAAACTTAGCATATCCCAAAAGCACAGGTGATAAAAGGAGGGTAAACAGATGGAGAGTAAACAGATTTAAAATTAAAGCATCCTAAGTTCAGTAATATTCAACTTAAGTATATCCCACCACATTTTGAAGTAAATACCTTTATCTTTTAAAAACTTAAGCTTTATGTAAAAATTTTTAACAGAAGATGTGTATGATTTACATGAGCAGGAAGAACATGATATATATTTTTTTTAATTTATTATTATTGTGGGTAAAAATCAAAATTCTCACAATACACACAAACATTTGCAAAATGATATATAAATATATATGCATATATGTGTATTTGCTTACAAAAATGTTATTTTTATATATATATATATATACATATATTTTAAGAGGTGCTTAGATTACCCAAAATATTCCACGGAACCCACTGGGATTCCCATGTTGCCCACCACATCCCACACAAACATCTCCCACAAGTGTGGCCCACCACCATCAATGAACTTACACATCCTGGAGCCTTGCCACCAACCATAGACCACAGTTCACACTATAGACCACACTCTCTCCCACTCAGTTCTGAGTGGTGTGTGCTGATTTAAAATGGCCTACATCCGTTGCCACAACAGTACTCAGGACAACCTCCAACTCCCAAAGAAGCCCCTTTATTTCAGCTGCTCATCCCCTCCCTACCCCAAAAGTGTCAAGTGGCCACTGGCTCCACCTCATTGTTATAATTTCTTGCATTGCTAGAATCACCATATGTGATCAAGAGAATACCATCAAGTCCACTCTAGTCCATAGTTCTTCCCCCAATCCTGAGGGGACTGGGATGGTGATGTCCACTCCAACTCCAAGTGAGAGAGGGCTTATATCCCATGGATATGGTGGGTGGGATGATCCTGCCTGCAGATGCAGGCCCTCTCCATTCCCTGGGATGGCCATTGCCCATCGTTGTCTCCTCACCAGGTGACTTGGATGAGTCCATTGAGCTGTAGGGTAAGAGTTGCAGCTCCACCTAGATTTCATGCACACCTGGCACATAGGTAGGCGGGAGGCTCCAGTCTCTGGAAGTATACCTAAAAACTCCAGCATCACATATAGGTTTGAATAGAAGGGACTGGTGAACCAAGAACATGATATTTTCATCTCAAGAACAGCATAATAGACATGAAAAGAATTACAAACATCACAATTAAATGAGGTCAAACCCATGAAATAATAATCCTGGAAAATATTTCTAAATTAAAAAACCTGTTCCTAAGTAAAAGTGTCAGTGATTCTCAAATTTTATCATGTTTCAGGACCATCTGTTGCTGATTCAGTAGATTTGGGTTTTGGCGTGAAAATTTGCATTTCCAACAAGTTCCCAAGCAATGCTGATGTTATGCTTGTAGTCCCAGCACCACACTTTGAGAATCATTCTGTAAAGTATAGCTCCTAGGGGCAGAAGTCCTCTTTGCCTTGTGTTTATTAAAATAATAATATTTTATAGTATTAATTTAATAGTGTGCTGGGCACTGCACTAATCACTTTGAATCCATTGTCTCATTTAATCTTCAAAAAATTCTGAGATATGTGTCATTTTACATATATGAAAACTGAGCTTTTAAAGGAGTTGAATAATTTATCCAAAGTCATTCTGTTAATAACTGAAAGACACTGGTAATATAACTAACATCTCATCTGCCAGAAAAATATGATGTAGTACATTCTCAAAGTGTGGTCCGTGGACCAATCATTGGCATTGCTTGTTAGAAATGCAGAATCTCAGCCCCTCACCTTAGATCTACCGAATCTGATTCTACATTTTCACAAGATCCTCAGGTGATCCATGTACACATTGAAGTTTGCAAAACCCTGGTATAGAGAGATTTTAGCATGATTCTGAGCAGATGGGCAATCAAGAAAGCACTGAATGGAAGCAGATTTCAGGAAAAAAGTATTAATTGGGATCTTGTATTATATAACATCAGAATTCAAAGCATTTTACCCTGGTATTGAGCTAATATAGTTGCTCAAAATGTCAGGTTGAGCAATAGGAAATTGCTGATATTTAACTATTTTTGACTTGCAAAAAATCGGTAAGCTAAATCACTAGAATGAGGCCCCAATTCAAAGGCCTGTGGGGTTCAAAGTGAGATGCTAAATGAGTAATCCCAGCCAGATGTGCCGAGTTGGCATCTAATTAAAAGCAAATATCAGAGGCCCTGCTGCCCAACAATCGCTGCAGTCAACTGTGGATGCTGACTGGAGGGACCCTGCTCTCTGAAGTTCTCGAGTGCTCATGAGCTCAGCACTCATGGATACCTTCATTAGTTGTAGCTTGTTGCTCACAATAGGTAAGATAACCATATGTCCCATTTTGCCTTGAGTCAATACCTGTTTTCACCTATTTGTTCCAGTGTAGTTGTTAACAAACCCCTTTCACTCTCAAAAGCGTCCAGTTTGGGTGTTAAATCATATGGTCACTTTTGAAGGAAATGGTGCTCTGAAAACTACATGTATTAAAGCAATAGCAAGATTGGTTGTTATGGAATATTTAAGACTTAAAGCATGAGGGCTCTAAGCTAAAAAGGAAAGCTGTTTCTTAGAACCAATCTTAAGATTTTAAAAGCTGCACAATATAGTGTAAAGATCACATGGTGGGCATCAGAAGACCTGGGTTTGGGCCTTGGTTTTGCCACTAAATATATGAGATGCTGTACACATCAATGAAGTTCTCCGAGTGACTGTTTCCTTAGCTATGCAATGGAATTGGTAAAGGCTACTCACTGACCTCAATGGCTTATTGTGCGAATGATATCATATAGATGGAAGAATCTTTAAAGCATTAAAGCAGTGCAGTTGGTGTTGCTACTGGGTCAAAATCACTTTGAAAAGAAAGGAAAAATGAAGAAACAAAACAGGCAGATTTGGAATAAATACAAAATGGAGGTTGCTGCGTCTTTAAATGAATTAAACTATAGTGGATAATTCTTGGTAACACAACTTGTCTTCACATGGTGGGTAGCAACACATTTTCAGTGAATGGCACTAATTTTATTTCTCCCAGAGGATACTCTGCCCATCAAAACACATCTCATGTCAACTAGTTAGAAGTTAACATCAAAAGGAATTTACAAGAAGTGAAAGTAAAACACCAAAACTAAATTTAAAACCATGATTTCTGATATAATATTCCAAATTAATTTTTAAAACAAGGTATTGACTTTTGTCCCTAAATAGATTTGTGCCTCTGATACTAAGGAGAAAATAGTTCATTTGATGTCTCTACTCTGCTTTTCATGATTAAACTGGTTACAGTTCTTGTCTCAGGGTTTTTCGAGCACCATTTGTTTTGTGTCTAGGATTATGTATAAACCTCTTTAAAGAAAGATAGTAAACCAGGCAAAAACCTGCACCACACATCTTGTCATGCGACCTGGGGATGCTAGGTGTTTTGAATTTCCTGCGGTCCTTAAGAAATATATTGACTTCCATGCTTAGAGTCATTTGTGATAGATGCTTTAGAAATAGATTTTGAAAAATAATTATTTTTCTTTGCTTGCTTATTTTGGCACAGTTCTGTATAAACAGTTAAATCATGGCTAAGAACCTCATTTTTTCCCTCTGCCACAATTTTCCTGGTTTCTTTGTCATCTAGAATGGATGAAACACATGGCATGATTAGCTTAAGTACCTTTTGAAAGTTCTCTAGTTTGAATATTACATATATACCACTAGTGCTATGCTTTAACCACAGTAATTTTTATTTTACTTGTGTGAGCTTTGACAGTGAAGGAATGTGTGAGTAAAGAGGCCAGAGTTAATTGTTTTAATCCATGGTTTGTGAGTACAGGGTAATCGAACTGGTAACTCATTCACTCCACTTTTTGCTAATGCCAGGTACCTCATTCCTTTTCCATTGAAGGTTAGTGTTCCAACCCTGTCAATGTCCCAGATGTCCATATAGTCCACAGAAGAATGGCCAGAAAGCATAATTGCTTTATAGAAACAGCCATGCTGAAGCCAGTCCATTTGCTTGAATATATTAGAGTCCATAGAAAGCTTATTCACAATGTAAAAACTGATTTTCTTTTTATTTCTATCTTTTGGATTGTCATTGTTTGCTCACTTGTGAAGTGGCTTGTTGACACCAAATATTTTAATAATTTGCTTCCAAGGCTTTGTGCCTATGCCTTTGAGATGCTGGTATAGTAATTAAACTGTCTTTTAGCTGAAATGCTTGCAAAGCGTCCAGTTCTGTGCCTGGCAGCTGGTGATGCATTATAGAGACATTGAGCTAATCGATTAAAACCGCAGAGGCATGGGAGTTGTCTGACAGCAATGTACTAGGATGAAATTAGTTGGGATTGCATGGTGAAATTAGGGGGAATGCAGCTGATTGCAGCCCTTCTGGGAAAATCCTGGGTGAGAGGGACACTGCGTTGATCCCTGTGTAATTAGGACAGCCATGTTTTAACAGTATTTCTAAAGTATTAAAATGGACTGGATAAATCAGCAGGGCTGCTTCCAGTGAACTTGGCATCCATCCACTGTGACTGAAATAACATGAAATTTTTCGGCTGCTAGAGAATGTGAAATTGGACTAATTGTCTTTTAACTAGTCTGTGCGACTGCTAGCCTGGAGCAGGACTGAAAAGAGGATAGGCTGGTGGGACTGCAGCTGGGGGATGGGACACTTAATTCCATGACTATTATTTCAGCCCGTCTGAGTGGAAAACATCATCACGTATTCAGACTGCTCTGGTTTGTATGGTCACATCATTAGGACACCTTCCTAAATATTTTAAAATCCATTTCGAAGTGGGATGCTTTGATTCAAAGAATCTAGAAGTCTAAAGTCTAACCCTATCCCCTTGGCTTATAATTACTGTTCATTCTGTTCTTGAGATTCCCCTAGAATAGGGGGTGACTAAGGAACCTTGCAATCACTTACCAATTGTCTATGTGTTACTATAGCTCATAGTCTTTTCTGAATAGGGGCACATTTTGCAGGAAAGAGACATTGATGAATATTATTGATTCTCCGTGTCAAACAAAGCTTTGCTCCGTAATTACAGAAAGTTATAGCTCATCCAACATTTACATTTTACATGTGATTAAAGACAGGGCCTGAGAGGTTAAGTGACATGCCTGTGGTCACACAGTTAGGTCCCCCAGAGCCTGTGGTTACAATTTAGCTGTTCATTTCATCATAGTGAATGGCCATCTCTAATATCAGGTAGTATTATTTGGTTTAATATTACATTTTTCTATGGATCCATAAGTAAAAGTAGAATTTCTATGATGCACATATTATTTACAATCTTAGAATACTTACTTATCTTTTCTTTAACATTACTGAGGTGACTGAAACTTGATATCACCATCAATTTCTGTTTCTAGAAACTAAAGTGTATATGCGCGTGTGAGCACACACACACACACACAAATACACAAATTGATATTTTAAGAATTCTTGAAGAGATATAGGAATTATATGACCACATTTTTTTTGCTTTCAGAAAGGCATATTTAATTATCACCATCTAGTCCTTGAGAGTTGATTCTCTACAGTCTTGGAAAGCCTCATAGAAGACTATCATTTTGGTCCACCAGAGAATTTCTTTGCTTGGATTGTGTTGTAGCATCAGACTCTGTATTGTGTCATCAGAAAAATTAGAAAGAAAGGAAAAAACCACTAATTGTGTCTCCTGTGGGAAAGTTGTGGTTGTCACACATCAGATTTCCTTTCTCTCAGGACCCATGGGAAAGCTTTCTCTTTGGACCTGTTTCTCTTGAGCACCTGGTTTGTATGTTATGAATACTGCAAGTGGTGTGAAGATCAGAGTTACAGCCTCCACATGTCAAGTTCTGGGAATTTCATGGCATGCACTTTTCTATTTAATACCATTTTTACCTTGCTCTTAATCTAGCATCCACACACTGTGTAATACCATCTTTACCTTTCTCTTAACCCCTCATACCTTTTCTCTTTTTTTCATATTTTTCATTTGTTGTTCATATATTTTATTGTCCTATAGTTTTGTACCTTTGTAAACTTCTTAAAATCTTTTTTAGAATAAAGTGTGGTATTAAAAAATAAAATAATTCTCATATATGTTTCCCTCTTCCCAAAGTGCAAACAGAAAATATTAGAAGAAAAACACGTACAGTGTTAAAGGGACAGGTACTTAGACTGTCCCCAGGATACCTTATATTTTAAGGCTTAAAAGCTATTTTTTTTTTTTTAATTCAGACAGTGCTCTACATTTTTAAAAGATTCTTAACTCTATGCAATTGTTGTGAACTCCAGAAATCCAAATAATTTGTATGTAGAAGCAATTCCAGAAATACATTAATGATTTGGATATTATGCCAGTATACATAGGAAGCTACTATTGATGCAGATCACATAGAATTATGATACTAATGGACATGAATAATCTCTATATAGAGACCCTTGATTTGGAGCTACTAATCCTCCATTTTGTATACAATATTTATTACTAGACAATAATCAAATGACTGGTAGAAGACTACTCTGATATTACCATAAAATGATTTTTCTTCCAAGTAATATTAGAAAAGAAATATTAGAGCAAAGAACAAATTCATATTGAATAATATCTAATGGTTATAAGCACTTTCCATGCACCTGTTACTTTTGTGCACACTTCAGGACTGTATCTCATTTTAATGCTCACAACATCCATATCTAGGATGTACTTGCTCTCTCATTTTACACACGAGGAAGTCGAGGCTGTTGGAGGTGAAGTAACCTATCCACAGTCATATAGGTAACACAGGTCAGGGCTGTTGTAAAGCCCATGTCCATAACCACTATACTAGTGTGCACTTGGAACAGTCCAAGGAGAGAGAAAATATATAAGTTTCTAAGTGCCTCTCATGCACATTTCTTCTCTAAGATTAATTAAGGGTCTTATGGAGCACTTGTGTTTCCATCCTATCATAGTCATATGGAAAATGAATATAGCCTTTAAATAAAATATCTACTTGGCACTCAGAGCAACTCAAGGATCTGCTTATCAGAAGTTGAATTCAAATGGCATGAGAAATAAAAGCAAATGGATGGCAGTTGGGACTGCTATAGTCAGAGGGTTTGCTCCCTCCATGATTCCCAGCCTTTTTACACACGGATGGGAGCAATGATTTTTTAAAGTAACAATCTATTGTGTAGTTAAGATGACTTGGATTGTATATGGCATGCCCTCTAGTTATTCAGTAAAATATTTTCTCATCCCGACCCATCTTGACTGTGGGAGCTCAATGATCTGCCTCTGGAATGGAAGATGGAGCCAAAACTGAGATAGAACAAAGCATAGAAATGCTGTTACCCTTTGTTTCATTTCAAACATGATCTGGGGGAAATTGCTTTCTCCTCCCTTGTTCCTATCATGCTATGACAGACTGTGCCCACTTCTCTCAAGTCACATTTGGAATGATTTGTAGGATTTTAGACAACAATTAGAATAAACTTCCCAGGATTTGGCATCAGCATACTAGAGGATTCCTCAGCTCCTATCCTACCTTCTTTGAATGGAACCTCTTAGGATTGCCTTAAAAAACAAAAGTAGAGGAGGGGAAAGAAAATCAATTAGTATTTTGTAATCAATAAAGATTACATAAGAATAAACTTATGGGATAGGATCATCTTATTGTAGAACCCTTATAAGAATTGGGAATGAATATTACATAAAATATTACATAATAAAAGCAAGCAGAAACAAGGATAATCTTGCTCATCTTTCACATGGTAGACAAGACTCTTCCTGATCAGGATCCTGCCTCTTTCTGGAACTTCGTCTCTTACCACAGTCTTGTAGCATCTTTCCCTTGCAAATCTCCCCCTTCTTTGTGCCAACCTCTTTCTCTCATAGCTTTAGGCTTTTGTACTTGCTGTGCCTCCTTTCTGGATTGCTCCCCATCCCCCACCTATTTAAAATCCTAAATCTACTTCATTTTTTAAAGACTCAGAGTAGAATTTAACTCTTTATGTATACAGCTCCTTCAATTCCCTCCCCCCATTTACCAGTTGAGACTGAATTAAGAGTACTCTCCAATGAGCATGGTGCCCTACCTTTCCCTGCTGTACCCTACCCCTCTCTTCATGCCTATTATGCTATTTTGTGGGATATCTTCATTAGTTTCTTCCAGTTCCCCTGGCTGGTGAAACACTTGACCATCTCTCTCTTCTTTTAATGCTTTCTCTACGCCTGAAATATAATCAATGAGTTGAGTTACCAAAGACCAGATAGCAAGTTAAATGGTTGTACATGGGCTCACCTCAGGTTTAGACTCCAGAGCTCTTCCCGTCACTTCCACTACTTCTAAAGATGCTAACTAGATCAGTACTTCTTTTTAAAAACCAGGGTGTTCCCCCAGTAGAGCTCTAAATCAAATCTCTTATTATATCTCTTATGTGTTTGTGGTAGGGTTTGTTTGGCATAATGAAACTCCTAGAAAGGTATATTCATTTGTGTGGACGAAGCTTTCATTCATTCATTCTTTTGTTCATTCCAACAACATTTATTAAACCCTCTCCTAGGTTTTGTGGACACAGAGTTAATCATAGTTGTTTTTATTTATTCATTTATCCCCCCCCTTGCTGCTTGTGCTTGCTGGGTCAGCCAACCACGCCGTGCGGGCGGGCTTGCCTTCACCAGGAGGCCCCGGGAACCGAACCCGGGGCCTCCCATATGGTAAACGGGAGCCCTACTGATTGAGCCACAGCCGCTTCCCATAGTTGTTTTTAAAAAATCCTTGCGAGATACCCACAAGCAAGCAGATGATGGCAATACAGTATAATAAGCACTGTATTAGTGCCCTCAAATGCTTTGCATTTAAAGGAATCATCAGTTCCCAACTGCTTGTGCTTATTCAGCCAAGGTAGTTGATCTCTTTGTGGGTCCTCAGAAAATCTGCACTAATGATTGACTCTTCCTTCTCCTTTCTAGTCCTTTCGTGCTATTATGGCTGGTGATAGCATGAATGTGAGGGCCTTACTTGCACTTTATCATTAAAATCTGGCCTTGTTCTTAGTTTTCTGTTAGGTGGTTTCTAAGTGCCCTGAATTCTTAGAACCTTCTCCGCTGTAGTCAGAGGATTGACTTGCTCTGAGAATGAGGTTTCAGAAATCACCACTTTCCCCACTGCGAAAAAGATAGAAAAAGAAACAAAGGGATATCTCTTTGATGCAGTGAAAATATGATATTTCCCCATAGTGAAATAGCAGCCATGATTTCTTTAAAATCAGCTTCTAATGGGAGTTGGGCTACTTCCTGTGCACAGAATGGTGGTTTTCCCTGGAGTCATCCAGAAGATACATGTTTAGCAATGCTAGGGAAAAAATCTAATTTGCAGATAGGGTATTTATCTTTAGATAACAAAAGCCTGGAAATGCAATTTGTAATTTTAAAAAGAGCTGGTATAGGAATATAGGTTAAAAGAAATGAACTTTGCAGTTTTGAAGTTATTTGTGGGGACAAAAAAAAAAAAAAGCCATATAATAGCTTTTGGAATAACCCTATCTCTTGGAAATGCTGTGAAGCTTTCTTTGCTTTTTATTGTACGGGCATCTTGCTGCAAGCTCATTTTGTTGTTAAACATGAAGTTTTACAATGTAGATTGCACTAAGAATTTTTTAATGGCGCAATTTAGAGCAGCTGCAAACTGTTCTGGAATTCCCAGGGATTAGTCAACAGACTTTTCTGTGATTACAAATCCCACAGTGAGAGGAGGTGAGGCATGCAGGCCCTGGGAAGAAGAGGGTGGGGTGGGGTGGGATGGGCAACCAAGCAGGAAGAAAAATAGAGACAGACTGACAGGACAGACAGAAATGGACAGACTGTCTGTCTTGACTACATGTGGATGCTCTGGGTGGTTTTTAACTTCCCCATCCCCTCTACCTGAATATGTCTCCAGTGCCTTGGTGGAAGTCCAGGGTTAGTCTACATGCTTTAAGCTGGGACTCACCAGTACATCCTTAATCTGGCTTTCTTTAACACTTGAAGAAGTGTTTATCATTTAGAGCAGGGGTTTTTAATACTTTTTGTTCCACGGACCCCTTACTAAGTCCACACTATACTGTGTATTATTTAATAAATATATCACACCTGCACCAACATGTCCCCACAAGAATAATGTTTTTTGAATTTCAATTCAAGCTCACAGACCCCTTGTTAAGAACCCCTGATTTTTTTTTTAAAAGATTTATTTTATTTATTTTTCCCTACCCCCTTGTTGTTCACATTTGCTGTGTCTGTTTGTTGTGTGCTCTTCTTCTCCTTCTAGAAGGCACTGGGAACTGAACCAGGGACCACCCCCAATGTGAGAAGGAGGCGCCCAATCACTTGAGCCATCCCTGTTCCCTGCTTTGCTGTGTCTCTCATTATGTTTTCCTCCCTGTGTCTCCTGCTTCATCATCTTGTTGTGTCAGATAGCTGCACCAGCCCGTTGCATCAGCTTGTCTTCTTTAGGAGGCACCGGGAACCGAACCGGGAACCTCCCATGTGGGAGCCCAATCGCTTGAGCCACATTCACTTCCAAGAACCCCTGATTTAGAGCTAAAAAGACTTACTTTCTAGATAAGAAAACATAAGCCAAGAGAGAATAGACCGGTGTATGGTTGAAGAACTAGTTGATGACAAAACACAGACTAGAACTCAGAGTTCCTCGAGTTTAGGGTGTATACCTCCTACCACTTTGGCATATTTTGTCCTATTATTTTTTACTTGTCATTGGATTATTTTATTATGTTTTCAAGTAATTTTGTATATGTGGCTTTTTCTCTCTCAAAGGAATTCAAAGCTTTGTGAAGACAGGTCCAACCATCTCTCTTAGTAATATCTCCTGTCTATTGGTCACTTATCAAGTGCAAGTGACTTTACAATCATTTTCCATTTACTCCTAGCACACCCCCTCTGAAGTAGGTATTGGCCCAGATGAGAACGGGTTAGAAGGCTAGATCCTCCCCCAGCAAGGCCCAGGCAGACGTGGATATCTGCCCTGGAAGTCCCAGCTCTACTCTAAACGAACACTCCAGAGGCTGAACTCCGTGCCAGCACCCTATATTGCCTTCTCACTGCTTTGAGCCTTTCACACTTTTGATACATTCTCTGTGCACCTAAATTCTTCTTAACTAAGGACAGCCTTTCCTCGAGAGTCCATCTCTTCCAAGACATTTACATGCAAGACTCTACACAAAGCCATTTGTCCTCATCTCATCCAGGTTATGTTCCTCGAAAAGGGCAAACCTGTCGTCCAGGATGGATCAGATTGTTCAGAGATGGTTATGTGGAGATTATTAATATGGCAATACTTCTTCAAAAATCCATTCTATACACGTCTGAGGCTGGAATGAACCAACCTGGGGAGTGTTCAACCATGAAATGCCACATAGCCCAGTGCCTGGCACATCAGAGATAGTGTTTGTGGAGTGAAAAGATGAAATGAAAGAATAATTTTATAGAACTAGGGTGTCATTCACAGAGTATAATTATGTGTCTCCCAGTTAAGGAGAGAAATAATAATACCTAACAATTTTTCATGTTGGAGATGTGCCAGGTACTGTGGTCAGCGCTTCACACAGATCATTATACTTAATTCCACTGATCTGTGAGTCACATGTTTTCATCATTACCATTTTGCAGATGAGGGAATGAGATGCTAGGGCAGTTAAGTTACTTGCCCAAAGGATGTGGCTGTGGTGAGTAAATGTTGGGGCCAGGAGTAAATGCAGGTGTCCTGACTCCAGAGCTGCCTCTATTGACTATGCTGCTGCTGCTATTTACAGGTGTGTGTGCATGTGGTAAATATGTCTATGTCTATGAAATATGCACATGTATGAAATATACATGTAAGTATTACATATACATACACATTATGCATGTGCATATTTATTATTTATATGTTTATAAATGAAATTGGTAACTTTTCCAACCCTGCTGAGCTATGGTGTTCACACTCTGCCCTGAAACCCAGTGCAATGACTTTGATCACCTACCCTTGCCAGCTTCCCGTCTCTGTCCACTACCACTTGACATTGGCTGTGGTCCTTTGTAGCCTGATCACATCTCCCCGTTTGCCAGTCACCCCCCAAATCAAAATGCGGCCACTTCAGTGACTACCATCTTACAGTTCTGCCTATCTCAAACATGAGCTTCCCAGTGGATTTTACCTTTTGTACTCATGGAGATGGGATAAGAGCTTGTTTTTCCTCAACTTTCTGGGAGCTGCATATGTCATGACTAATCCCAGCAGGAAAAGGACAGTCTCAATATATGGGTAGATTTGCATTCTAAAAACCTTGAATATATCATAGCTTTTTATTTTTCTGTGTTCACATTCCCTGCCCAAGATTGGGCACTATTAGCCTGAGGGTCTATGTAATATTCACAGTTCAAGCTATCAGTATTAAATGAAACTGTAGAAAATACAGCCTGGAGGTACAAGCATGCTTTCCATTCTAGGATTATATTTTACCTGTTTGGGTCTGAAGGGAAATGGAGAAGAGAAATCCAAAGCAGGGGTTTCCATCCCTAGGAAAGATTGCAAAGCTAGGGAAAGACCAGCTTGAAAATTTTCTCCTGCCTAAGTGTTTATCTTTATGGTCTTAATAACAAATATATTAGGTTCAGATATAGGTATGAATAAATGGACAGATGTGCTTAATGCTAACAGGCATTTGTGTGGATATGTTAACAAATATGCCCAAGTGCACCTCAGCAACTGCATTTCCTTTCTGCAAACTGGATAATCAACTGGTCATTAGTGAAGAAAAACAGCAATAACAAAAACCTTCTTGTTGTGCCATCCACGTTAAAAAGAAAAAGATTTTTTTTTTTTTAAATTGTGTATTGAATGTTTGAAAGGTGGTTTGCCTCATTCTCATATAACTGGATGCTTTGCTTTCAGAATCTGCTTTACCATGAAGCTCAGGGACTCATTTTGAGAAAACCCAATGTTCTCTCAAATGCAAGGAAGAATAGAACTCAGAAGCATCTGAACAATCCCTTTGTGATGTAGTGGTTTTAAACTGGCAGCCTAATTGTCGTAGACTTCCAAAGAGATATCAAAATGAAGTCAAATAGATTCTTGGGTAGAAGGGACATTTTGGATCTAGTCCAGCTTTTTATGACTGTGTTTATAAGGCAGGTGGCAAGTGAAATCTACAAGTGGTGTCTAATTGCACTTCTTAGTACGTCTACACTGCAATATGAATGACTTTAATCTATAAAGTGAATGGAAACTGCCAATCTCCATTCCAGTTTGAATTGTAGGTCCAATTCATGCTACAGAGCCAGAGGGGAAAGTACAGCCCCTGTGCTTAATTTACTAGGCAGTCTAGCTTCCAGTTCCAGGGTTTAAAGGTATATCAACTTCTGTTTGGATAACAGATGAGGATGCTGTAAGAGAGAAGAGGGATGGTGGTAGCACAGATGGGTATGTGAGCCTGGCTTTCTCTATTGTGTTTTTAAAGGCCTCATATCTCAGGCTGGGCTTTATGTAGGAACTCCAGGTCTGGGGTTAATCTGTTTCTTCAAATGATAATGCAGGGCAGGGCCACATTAAGCAGCCTGTTCCTAATGCTTTAAAGTCTCAAGAAGTGAATGTTGATTTTATAACTGTGGCCTGGATTTGTTTTCCTCTGGCTTCAGCCTCACTATGAGGATGAAAGAAATGAAATTTTAATTTAATGTAGTGAGGATGAAACTCCTATCAGTTAAACATTAAATTAGCTGGAGATTTTGTTTATTGTGAGAGCTGTACAAGATCCACTGGTTTTATATTTTTGAGATATTTCACTTTCTGTTCAGGTACAAGCTGTCAATCAAGGCTAATCAAACTGGCACAGTTAACATGATACATCATAAAATTTCACAATAATGTCAACCTGTAATTCTGTCAATCTGGTTAAGGGAAATGGGCTAAAAACAATATTGTCATTTGGTAATAACACTAAGAAGCTGTTGCAGAATAGTGTTGCCATCATCTCCCAGAACTCTATGCCTGACTTCCACCTGAGGCAGCCCTTACTGCTGACAAATGGCCAGTGGTCAAAGCCTTTGCTTGCTCTAGATACTTGTGAGATGTGGAGTTGGTCCATATAAAGGGATGCTGCTGCCCCAGAGCCCTTTCGCCAGGTGGACCTCTGTGATAGGTCTGAAAGGATACATTTCAGAAAACAGTGCCAGTCGTTCTTACTACTTTCCTCATGTGGTAGAATATACATGGACATTGAGTACCCTTATTTATTCAGTCTGCTTCTAGTACAGCTATTCCCTTTTTATGGATTTATATTCTGGGGTATTTCAAAAGCATCTGTTTGAAAAAGAACTGCACTTACCAGTAAAACACAGGCTACCCATTACACAAAGTGATAAAACACAGCTCCCTCTGCAAACTTTATGTTTTATTCTGCAGCTCCAGGACATCATGGTCCCCTTATTGAATAAGGAAGGATAATAGACTCTCGACTCAGGAAGACCTAGACTTTGGCTGTTTGTCCTTGACGTTCCCAGGGAATCCTTTCCTGTATACTTAGATTCCCTATAGTTGGTGGGTCTTCCTCCTGGACGCTATGGCTAGATTTTAATTTTTAATCCTTTTGCTCATAAAAACACATACATATTTCTATTACCCGAGATTGGTTTGGATATTTTCTTTATTTAAATATGTCCTGAAATATGTTTTAGAGAAAATAAATTTTCTATAAAAAAGCAGTGGTTTGGCCAGTCAGTGGTGTTCACTTTTTATTTAGTATTATTATTTCAGAGCTGAAGACATCTTACCCAGAAGCATAAATAAAATAAAGTAGAGAGTTCTCTGGTTGATGTAGAAGTGGGAATCCAGGCATGGCTCTCTCCTACCTTTCCCTTACCGGGGCATATTTTGTAATTGGCTGACCTACGTGATTACTACTAGTGTTCCATTGAAACTTCTTATACATTGGCTGGAATATATTTTATTTGCTCAGATGCAATGCAGATCACCTTGGATAGGAATTGTATTAGTGACACACTAAAGGGTCAAGAGATTGAGAAATTTCCAGGTTGCCACAATTAAAGGAGATATACTTAAAGCTGTACAGGTGAAAAGAAACACCAGGAAGCAGTCTTAGCAACACCACCACTGGGCTTCATTAAACTAGAATGTTAGACTGCCATTTAGAATATAACTATCATGGTACTTGCTGCAAATATAGCTGCTGTGACCCATCAAATCTTCTAGTACTTATTTCCTGAGAATTGAGCCACTCTGGCTGCCCATGTCCATGTTATTGTTCTTGACTCTCCGTATTTCTCCACATTCACTACCCTCTCTGCTGACTCACTCACGGTTTAATAGTTCAAACCTTAAGGTTTGGAAAAGAAAAAGAAAAAGAAAACTGAATTAGAAACATAGGAAAATCTATTTAAATGCAGGGGGGAAGAGTTACTGTAAAGCTTTAATGTAAGGTTGAAAATGTAAAGGAAGGTTTGATAGAGGTGGTGAAATCCATCCTTCTTCCTTACCCTTCCTCTGTTCCTTTTGTCAATAAACATTTACTGAGCCTCTTTTTAAGGTCAAAGCTTTTGACAGATAATGAAGATAATATTAAAACTTCCTAAAAACCTTCTGAAAAAAGAATGTGATCATGATTTAATGAGCATAATGATATAAAAACAAGGGAGAGAACACTTATTTCCTTAATCAGTTTTGATGAGAGATCTTCAAAAATATGATGGAAAGCTTAACATAACCCTGAATAATAGATACAAAGAGAAGACTTCTCATGAACATAGATAAGTTACATTGAAAAGGGTAAAGAAAAAGCTCTTGTGATTATAAAAGGATATGATTAACTGAAAGGAGAGTTTTAAAAATTCCAAAAATTAGAATGTTACATTTTGCACTGTGGCTAGTAGAAGGGGTAAAAAATATTTTGTTTCCAGCAATAGCTAACTGTTCAGTATAAAGAAATTAGAGTATAAGGTAACATAAGAAAATAAATAGGGGTTTTGTTAGTAATTGCATGGCTCAAGGTAGAAGAATCATGATGATCACTTGTCTTAGATTCTGAGGCTGTTATGACAAATACCACACAATTAATTGGCTTAAACAATCAGAATTTATTGGTGCCTGGATTAGAGGCCAGAAGTCCCAAACAAGGTGTTGGCCAGAATGCTTGCTCCCTCCCAGGGTTCTTTGGCTTTTCTGTCACATGGCAATGTCCTTTCCTTTCTTTTCTGGGTTTTGCGGACCCCGGGCTCCCAGCTCCTCCCCGTGGTTTACTCTGACTAGGTCTGAATTTCTTCTGCTTATAACGGACTCCAGGAATCCAGATTAAGACCCAACCTCATTCACTTGGGCCACACCTTACCTGAAATAACATCTTTCAGAGATGGTATTTGCAATAGGTTCCAACCCACAGGAATTCATATTAAGATTAGGAAAATGTGTAAATTGGGGTACTTAATTCAATCTACCACATCACTAAATTACACATCATTAATCCAGCAAGACAACATTAATGGAAGTGTTGTGGGCAACATGCTGTGCAGGTGCTAAATCAGAAAAAACAGAATGCATACACAAATAACTTTAGAACAAGGTAGGATATGCTGGTGCCTTCAGAAAGATGCAAATACTATGCAACTGAAGTTCAGAAGAGGGAAAGCTTACTTCTAGCCTGGGGAGCAGAGAATGGCTCCATGGGAAATATTTCAGTGGTTTCTCATTGCATTGAAGCTATAGTGTAAAGCCTTTGCCATGAACTGCAAGGCATGGTCTGACCCTTGACTACCACTTGAGCTACTGTTTTCCACTGTTCTTCACCCACATTGGCCTTCTTTCCATTCCTGGAGCTCTCCATGCTCTTTTCCTTCATAGCCTTTGCACATAGTTTCTTCTGTCTGTTGTGTTATATCTCATTCTCTGACCTCTTTTACTTCTGATCGATCTCCCTGTCTCATCTGAAATGTCACTTCCTCGGGGAAGCCTTCATTGATGCCCCAGTCTGGGTCAGGTTCCTTTGTTATGCGTTCTCAAGGGTTCAATTCTTACCCCCTATAGCCCTTGTAATTATATATCCATTAGCATAATGGATTGTTCAATGTCTGTCTCTCTGCATGTAAAGAAATGACGAGGTATGTCTTTGCAGAAGCCACCTGGAAGGAGGGTGGGGCTGGATCATGGAGCGCCTTGCCCTCAAATATGATTCTGTGATGTTTGGAATCTCAGAGTGGAGTTTGCTCTCGTGGAGAGTGACTTTAGGATCCAAAGAAGAAAAGATAATTTCACAGAAATTCATTTAGACCAGTTCTGTTTATTATGCAATAAGACTCATAAAGGGAGTTCAGCACATTATGTTGGGAACACAAAAGAGTAGTTATGCTGAAATAACATTTAAAAAATGAAAACAAATTCTTCTAACATCATCTGTCTACTATGTGTATGACATACCCTACTGTGGAGGATGCATGGATGAATAAAACATTGCTCTGTTCCTGATGAAGTGCTCTTTGTAGGTGGGGTAGGGAAGTTGGATGATAACTAACCAAACAGTAAAGAACAATGGAATTTCTCAAAATAAGTCTATGATAAATCCATGCTCAGATAACCCAAAACAGGACAAAGGCCTCCCAGCTCCTGCAAAGTAATGGCTTAAGGGTGAACCCTAAAGTTGATGCCTTCAATTTCCTCTTTCCTGAAAGGAGATATTAATCGAAGGTTTCATTTTAAAAGTTCTTTGCAGATACTAGAAGCCTGACACCATGTATAAGTCACATGGCTGCCTATCTCAGCCCTACCCTGGCCTCCCACAGCCTTCTAGATTGCATTCTCAAGTCCAAAATAAGGCAATCTATACTGGTAAACTCATGAAATACAAAGAAGAGCTCATTATTGCTGTCACCTTCAATTTCACAGAATAACTTCAGCCTCAGTCTGCCTAGTTAGCCTATGTAGACTAGCTCTAAATAAGTATCTCTACCTATGAATGATTGAGACTTTAATATTCTTTTCCAAAATTTTAATTAGGGTACATTCAAAGTGTTTTCTCTCAATACAGAAGCATTAATAGAGCCCATAATGAGTTACATTAGTTTAACATTTTGTCTTGGAAAGAATATAAACTTCATTTGCTGGCTTAGAGTTCAAGATACCCTTTTGCTGAAGAAGCAACAGTATTGCTCACTTGCAAGTAGACAGTCAGAATGCTATGGAATGGAATATGAAATCCTGTCTGCTTTGGCAAACTCGAGTCTTTAATATGGTGTCCCTGTACAAATGAATGGGCGTTTTCACATTTGATCACACTGCATTGTGATCAAGTTGTGATGCTTTGTAATACTAACATACTTACGCAATGCAGGACGTAACATAATCCTTTTAAATTTCTGAAATATGAAGATTCTTAGCTTCCACAAATGTTTCCTTGAAACATCAGAGTAAAAATGCAAGCTGTAATAAAGAACTTAGGAATCAGACTTGATTTTCAGGTGCTATTATATGAGCAGAATTAGTTGGAGCCCAATTTTCCTATGTAAAAATTTTCTCACACACAAATTTAATTCCTATAAGATACTTTTTCCCATTGGAGATGTCACTTTTATTTCTTGTCTATTTTTCATAGATATATATTTACTTATGCATTTTGTCTCAATAAACACACACACACACCTTCCTCAGTATGAAAACTACACCTAAGAAATTGTAACTTTCTTTCATGAATGCATATTCTTCCATGCTTACTTATCTACACCTTTATAACATTCCTTTTCTGGTGTGAATTCAAGGTGTTGATATAAATCTATTAAGAACACTGAAACTCTGTATGTAATGTAGTCTTAACTGATGAGGGCACCTGGGGTGCAGCTGCTAATCACAGTTATGTTTGGATCTGGATGTAACTATTGTATCCTAGGGATCTGCAACTAGATTTGCAAGGTCTGCATGAAAATTTGGCATCTTATGGTAATTTCTGAATAGAAATTCTCTCAGCTCCATTCTTTTGGTTCATATTTAAGTGGAAGCATTCAGTTTAGGTCATGTGAACAATAAAGTTTTGATGAATAATTTTATAAGAATGAATAAAATTATGTTTTCGGGTAGAAGTCAGGGAGTCACCTATGGATTAAAAAAGGCTCTTTCCTTTTCAGTCTGGTTATTCAGGTGAGCTCATCAAACTCTACTCCTCCAAAGAGCACAGAGCAAGGTCTGTGCTTGGGCTAGTAGTCAATGATGGATTTTAATTTTTAAAAAAATCACATTGTTTTCTTTCCTAGGATGCTCAAGAAATGTTCTCATCCATTTTTCTGTCTGCATACTTAGTGATAATGAATTTAATAATCAAAAGAATTTGATGTTACATGATCCATAAAGATAACTAAAATGAAGTTATACTGCCTATAGATGAATTGAGAACATAGGCTTAAAATACATACAGTCTGGGTTCTGATCCTGGCTCTGCCAGTTTTGGAATGTTATCTGGGCAGGCTCCCTAATTCTCTTTGCTTCAGTTTCCTCACCATAAAATGAGTTAATCTACCTCTGGGTTATCACGAGTGTTTAAACAAGTTAATACACTCAAAGTACTTAGTCTTATGCCAGATACATCATTAATATATATATATATATATATATATCCCAATAAATGCCATTTATTTTAATTATCTGGAAATGTTTGTGTACACAGTTATTCAGAATATAACAAAGAAAAATCACAAAATTTTAAAAAGTGCCTAGTTTTCACAATGAATCAAGGAAGACTTACTTCCTCCCCAACTTTTCCCTTTATTCCCATTTATATCATTATCTTTTACTTAGAGATGTTGAGTATGTTTTCTACCAAAAATATTGCTCAGTAGCCAAATACTATCCATAGTTTCCAATAATTTGATTCATGGCTAGTGTAGGCAAATATAAAATTAAAATAAACATACACACAAACACACTAAAATAAATATTTTGGGTTTCCCTCAGTCTTGTGGTCAGGAACCTTGCCACTTGCATTTGAAAATAGACTTATCTTTCCATTAGGAGGAAATGGGAGCACTGACATTTCAGACTCCTTCAGGGAAACCTTTCTGAGCTCACTAGTTCACTGGTGTCAGAGACTTCTGCTGTGGCTACCGCATGAGACACGTTATTTATCATCCCAGTGAGTGCCACCAACTATTCCAAGTTATCCAGCTGATTAAGATGAGTCCCTCCGTGCTTTTGTTTGGGATTGGTTTTGTAAAGGTATACGTTCTGGAGATTTATTACACTGCAATTTATGGAGCAATTGGTTACTAATATTTTGAAGTACTTCCTGCAGGGATAGTTCTATTAGGGTTTCTGCTAAACCACCCAGATGTTCAGGCTTTTCCCTCATTTAGCTCCTTCAGATTGTGCCAGAGATTAAGTTTCAGAGACAGCTTCACGGTAATATTTTTGCATGCCTAAGACTGACCAAATTTCTGCCATTGTTAGGCATTACTATACCTTTGCTGACCAGTTCACTTTGCATGAATAAATCAATATATTGAGGCCAAAGAATATGTTATTCCTACCCCTTGCTAACCTTTTCCTCTTATGAAGTCTGTTTTCTTTTTCATCAGCAGAGTATTTCTCAGTCTTTGGGTGTGAACTATGTGCAGAAATATTTCTATTTTAAAGAGTCTAGAGAGAGATGTACAAGGGGGAAAGTAGTTTAATTAGTCAGTTGCCTGATCTTTGAAGACCATTCCAATGTAAATAAAGAGAGGTCATAAATATTATTTATAACTTGGACATATTTTTTGTCAAACATAATATCTGGAATTTGAGCAATTAGAAAAACAGGAAAGAAACGACCCTTTCTTCTTCTTCCAGTTTGCCAACCCTAACCACATTGTATAATTGTGATTGCTTCAAGGAGTAGCCTGGGGGCCTTGTATTAACTTTACAATCTCCAATCACTTTCTAAATCACTCTAAATTAAATAAATTTAAATAAAAAATCTAAATGAAAACAGCAGCCTTTCTATGCAAATGACACCTCTGGACAGGTCCTTTTGCACCTCTATCAGTGGATCCTTAACCCATTAAGGCTCCAAATATAGAAGTTCTGTAGCTGCCACAGTTCTGGATCCATATACCAAGGCTAAGCTGCACCATAACACTAAATGTGTTACCTTACCCACCTAGTATTCATTCTATCTTCTCTTCTCAGTATTCCTGTTTTCCTCTGGAATACCAGCCTCTTCCCACATCTTAGCTAGTTATCTTTGGGTAGAATTGTTTCCACTCCTGATTCTGGGGATGAATTTGTGATTCAGTTTTTCCAGTTATAGAGTCTCCTGGTCATGGTAACTGGTTTAGCAATGGATGTATGAGCACTTTCCTGGGACTTCTGGAAGAAAGACACATTGTTTTTTCCTGGATTTGAACTTAAGAGGATATTTGGCGGTATTCGCAGCCATCTTACCAAATCATAGAGGCTGAGCTTGAAGTCCAACAAATGAAGGCAGACAGAAACCAGATATTTGAGCCCCTGAATAAAACGTTCCTGAATTCCTAGGTGCCAGTTTTCTTTATTTGATTTTATTTTTTTGTTTAAGTCATTTTGAGTTGGATTTTCTCTCTCTGCTCCAATTAGAAAAGTCCTAATACTCCAAAGGGAGAGAGAAGGGGAAAAAAGCAAAGAAAAAATACTGTGATTCTAGATCATTTTCATTTCCTTAGAAGTGGAATGAAATTACGATTCAAGAAAATAGTTGGAACATTATTTGACCTTCCTCAGTGAATTATTACAACGGTTAAATTCAATACAGTGGTTTCCGAGTAAGAAGGGATTTCTGTTAGCACCAAGCACATGTGCTGTAGGTCATGCAAAAGATATAATTTTATTACATATGTGGGCCATCCTTCTGATAATTCAAAACTATTATAGAGAGGTTAACTTTGAAATAGGGAGAATGCTAAGATTTGTCAATATTGCCTGTAAACCCTGCAAGAGCACTCCCAGTATCTTAATTAAAATGGACTTTGGAGATCTTTCTTTGTGAATAAAAAATATTCAAAGACTTGAGCTTAAATTTGATTCAAACTTGAACATTTTTAAGACTGTCTAGGAGAGTATTCTGTGATTGAAAAATATTGCTTGATAGTTTTTGCAGAAATTTGTAAAAGTCTTGTTTCTACATTTCAGAAGGAATTAATCATGGGTTAGCTCTAAATGTGACAATGTGAGGTTTGCTAGCTGTGCCTTTTATTGCTCTTCATCTCTATGCTTTGAAGTCCTGCTAGTAAAACAAAGCTTGCTTTCAACAACTACCATGAGATATAGGCCTAACTATTGTAATTAATGTTGATTCTTGGGATTTAACAAAACTATTGAAATTCAAAACTTACTCTTTACCATGGCTCAACCTCTGGAGCATGTTCCTTGATGCACGCAAAGTGCATTCCACCTTAAAGTTTGGAAAAACTTGAAAATTCTAACATTGTGCTAACAAACTTGTGGGATGTACTAGGAAGAATTGTGAGGCTGTTCAGAGGTGCTCTCTGCCACTAAGCTGCACATTGGGGGTACTGTTGGTGAACTTGAATATTCAAATGTCACTTGGGCCTGAATTTGTCTGCATGATAGTTTAGTTTGTGGAAAAATCTACATACTTTTCTGTAGTATCTTTAAAATATTCAAAAAGGCCAAGAAATTCAGATATGTTAAAGTACAAGAATAATATCAGGGATTAAACCAATCAGCATAAACTATCATTTCTCTAAATACTGTGATAGTGGTTATATATGAGTGAATTTGCTTTGTTATGTTATACATTAGTAAGCATGTTCATTTTTAGTGGTTTTCTTATGTTTACTATTATTTTTCCCATAGAATATTGATAGGTACTTTCTTAGAACTACATGAATATATTTTCATATCATGTAAATGAAACGGACCAACTGTTGTTCCAAGGGAACATGGGTCTTTATAAGACAATTTGTAATTAAAAATGGCTTTGTGAAAGCAGGCACCATGTTTGTGCTATTCACCAAAGTATTCCAAGTGCCTAGCTGGATTCTCAATACATGTTTTTGAAGAAATAAATGAATGAATGATTAAATTAATGAAAAATTAATGAATAGAAATAGATTATTGAAGCAGATTTAGGAGGGAAGGATTTGGTATAACAACCTGTATATAGCTTGACCTGAAAAGAGAATTTCTTTTGTTTTTCTTTTTTTTTTCCCTACTTGTAAGAGTGGCATTATTAAGGAATTAGGAAGAATACTCAATGGAGAAAGTTGATGAAATAGAAATCTCAGAGCACGGTGGTGAAAAGAATAGAGTAAAGTCAGAAAGAGTGATGATATATCTAGTCCTGTGACTGGGAACTAAGTGAAACTCAAAAAATGATGGATGAGAATTCAGAAATTAACAAAGGTGAGTGGTGACCAGAAGTAAATAGAAATGAATTGCAACATGGAAAAAAAATGGTGAAATCTAACCATCATTCTGAGTCTGTGCTTCAAAGTGTGAAAAGTAGTTGATAAAGAAACTTGAAATGGAGAAATTATTTTTCGATTTTGAAAGAAGGTACTTGGAAATACACTAGAGAGACCTAAAATAAAGCATGCACAAGCCCCTAAAGTTATGCAGACTTCAAAAGGAAATATCTTCATTACCATGAACAGTCTCGATTACTACATAAGGCTTCTAATGATAGTACCAACAGTTCCTAAACTGCGATGATCTGGCCAGTTTAGAAATTTCTATGGTAGACAGAAATACCCGGCCTTTCATACGTTTTTTTTCCATATGAATTTCTACACAGGGCAGTAGCACTCTAAATTCTAGAGTCCTCTAATGACATGGCTGTGTTTGGAAGAGCTAAAAAGCTTCCTTGTCTTTATTTCTGCCTTTGTATATTTGTCTTTTCTGTCAGGACCACAAAGGCTGTCAGCCACTAAGACCTTGATCAAGCTGAGTCACGGCTTTCTCATCTTTAAAAATGTCTTCTTGCAACTGTTGTATTTGGAAAAGCTGTTTATATTTGATGACTTTTGGCCCTCAGGACTTGTATGTAATTATACAAGATACACTTTGAAACCTTGTCCCCAGGGGTTTTGCCACCTTTTTAATTCTCAAAGTAGTGTGGTGGAATTTAGACCCTTTATTCTAGAAGTGATTTGTGACTTTTTCATGGTAGGTAGGATTGTGGTAGTCAAATGGAGAGGGCACAAAGGTAATTGTCAGGAGAATTATGCAGAAGAGCAGCCAATTATAGTTTTATAATTAAGAGAGGAAAATTAGAATTTACCTAAAAGTTCACCTACTTTAAGGTAACTATTATGAATCCTATAGCATTTGAAAACTCTAATATCAATTATAAAATATTTACTGTGCAAAGTCTTAACTCTTATTTACACTGTTAAAGATCAAAGCTCTGTCTGCATCTATTGCATTTATAAAGACACATTGCTACACAAGCTTAAATAATCAGAGTTGGTCTGTGGTAGTTCTTTGATTTCTGGATGTTCCAAGAGTTTTTGGGAACACTGTAAGATGGCCATTTCTGAATGTTAGCAAACATAATTTGGCATCCTAAAATTATGACTAATAACCAAATAAAAGCAGTTTCTTCAAAGTAGCTATTCACAGGATTAGGGGACAGGTGCTTTGGAGAAAGAAAGTGGTGCATCCTATTCTGTATCACGATATTGTTTATCAGAGAACAGCAGTCATGCTAAATAAAGGAAGACCGTAAGATGCCTCAAATTCCAGTAACTCGTCATCTGTGCTTTTGAAATTGGGAGAAAGATTATTTGTAGGACGGAAAGGTAGTAACTCATGACCAACTTTTAATTCTAATTTTTATTAATGCTTCTTTTGAAGGTATGAGAAAACACCTCAGCTTCTCTGCTTCAGAGTTCACTCTTCAAAACCATTCATAAGATTTAATGTGAGACTTGAATTTCAACTAATTGCTTAATGAGATGATTGAAATCCTGATAGTGAAATTAGGTTATTCTTTTACCTCTTTTAAAGATCTTTCGAATTTAGAAGTTAAATGATCTAGTTTGAATCCTATTTTACAAAAGTCAACCTAACCTTACTCACAGAAGATGTGTCCTCAGACATAACCCTTGTTTCCTTACATTGGTATCTATGGAGTATGGCAAGCATGCAAAAAGAGTGGGATGTGTGTAGGTGATTGAGTACATCTAGTGGCCTGGATTTTTATTTGTCCATACATTTGTTTTTATGTCTCCTCCTAATCACAAAGAATTTGGATTAAAAGCAAAGTAGAAGTGATAAGTTTGCTCAGGGTTACATATGTGACATTGACCCTATTGTTAATTGTTGAGCACATGCTCCGAGAAATTCTTGGTGCTCTTAATATTTTAGCTTAAAATATTCATCCAAAATGGTGTGATGATACTGACTAGAATTACTCGGTATCCATAGTCAAGGTTGTGCAAATATACTATATATGCATGCGTATTTATTTCATTTTGTACAGTTCTTCTCATATTTGTAAATATTTGTTTTAACAAATGTCCCCAGGGTTGATAAAATTATTACGTAAATTTCACATATATGCAGAACCACCTCATTTGGAATTGTTAGCATTTCAGACATTCCAGGCAGCTACCATATACTCAATTCCAGCTACACATATGTTGTCTGTTAATGTCCAGAAATTGGTGTGGGTGTGTCTTGAGGCAGAAATAAGAGAAGGTAAGTAACTAAGCAAACAATTACATTGGCTGGCAGAAGGGAAGGACTTATAAGCTAGAAGAGAACTATAAAAAGGAAGTAGATGTTTTTAAAAGGGTGGGACTATGGCTAATCCAATGGATGAAGGAGAGGGAAGGAATTGTCATTTTTCTTTAGTCACCATTGCATCCCAAATAAATATATAATTATTTTTTCTACTTTATGGTTGTTTAAATAGTTACTTTGACTTCTAAGTTGGACTTAATTAGAGAAGAAAGTAAATACAGTAACTTATTTGCCAAATTTACCCAAATCTTTTAAGGCAATTCTGTTTTTAATGAAATACCACTGTGGAAATCAATGAACAAGCAACTGACTTTTAGTCTAGATAGGAAGTTCTTACCTTACAGGGTCTGAAAAGGGGTTGAGGGGAGTTACTGCTAAAATCTATTTTCACTTCTAATGTTTTCTTACTGATAACTTGATGATTTTTTTGGAAATCAGGGGTTATGTTTTAAAAAATCACATATGCATTTTCTGACTGTATTTATGGCAGTACTAAATTTATGTGGAAGATATCTTTTAACAGTATTTGGAAATGAAGAGATCCATTACAGTTGCACCCAGGTTTTATGGCATTTTAAAAATATCACCATCATATTTGAAATTGAATGACTAAATCAATCAGTAGTCCAGCAAACACTACAGGATCTCATTGGACACTCCAAACTCTTTCTACCAACGAGTCATTATGACATGCTGAAATAACCCTATTACTTGTTTAGGAAACATGTCCTCCAAAAGTTACAACTGACACAATAAATTCAAAGAAAAATTCTACCACTTGTATGCCTGGTGTTCTCTGAATTTGTAAGTTCAGGTGAAGTAATAACATTGGATGTTTGATTTCTTGGCTAACTTATGGTGTGCTGGCCTGAGTGTGGGTTAGGGGGTGGTTACATGTTTTTAATTATTAGACCAGCATTATAGATTACATTTAAATACAATTGCAGCTTCATTTTTATTAAGATAGGACTAAAATGAAAGTAATATATTTATTTGGAAAAAAATCCTGTTTCATAAAAAGAATGTTGACTCTATGATATATTAATACAAAGCAGCAACACATGAAAATTAATATTCTTAATATTTGACCCAAATTCACTTAAGGTTATTTTCATCTTTATTCCAAGAATGCTCCTTATATAATTAGTAAGAAATACTAAGATACTTTAGAAGTTCTATCTATAAATAAGATTTATCTCATAAACTGACCTAGTGATATTAAATTGGTACAAAACTCAAAATCAGTATTTAACATTTAATGGAACGAGCAAACTTAATTCTGCAATTTAACTCAACATTTGCAGTAAGATGACTTGTACCCTAATGGCTTGTAATTAATTTTTCTGAAAATCATATTTATGATAGTCTGCAGATTCGGGGCTTTATCTAATACATAATGTTCATTTTGAGCCTTTAATTGCATTTAAATTAAAATTGGCTTAGCAGGAAGATGAATTGTAGGAATGCATCAAACCACCCAGCATGTCCTGAAGATGTGAGCCTGAAAATGCAATTTGGTGGAGATGTGCAGAATCATTTGGAGTTCATTAATTTTTATTGCACAGGTAGTTTTTCTAAAGTAGGTTATTTTCTTTGAAATGTATATTTATGTTTATGTCAATAGCTGAATATTGTATTAGCCCTTACATCTATTAGAGTTTATTAACCTGGCCTAATAGAGGTTGTTCACATTGAAACGAGAGATAATTTGTGTTTGCCCCTCATTCTGATTTGGTGAAACTAGTACTAGAAGAATGCAATTTTGGCAGGGAAAAGAGGGAGCCTTTTGTGAAGCAAGTCAAACAAGTGTCTATTCAGGTTTCAGAGTAAGCACTCAGGAAAACCTGGGGAAGGCTCACCTGAGAACACATTCCTACTTTTGACCTTCTAAGGCCTTCTAGGCCCAATAATCCTTTTCTCTCTGTGCCTAAGGTTCTGACCTGGCCACTGCAATGAAGGGTTATTGACGTGTAACTCTGCTTGGTGGTTTAATGTGCTGGGCTCCGTCCAGCCAGCTTGTGAGTGAGTCCTTAACTTGCAGATGCTGCTGAGGTTATCCAATTTAATTATAATGTCACTTTACAATTATAAGGGAAAAGTGGTTTTTGCATTGTCTAATGAATACAAATTGTCTGCAATTTGAAAATACAAAGAAATCAAAATTAACATTTGTCCTCTTTGCCAGAGAATTTACATGTGTGCAACTGCTACTAATAAGTAAAATAATTCCATTACCTAAATTCATTAAACATATGTGCTCTTTATTTTGGAGATTGTATATCATTCTTATTAATAAAATGATATTGTTAGCATTTGCCATTCTGGACTCATTTTTCCCCCATGCAGACAGTATAATTAGGGGTGGAAAAAGCTTCAGGATGAGCAAATGCCTGCTATAGAAATGAATTATATAATTGTGGTAATGATTTTCCCTAAAACTCTTTCTGCCAACTGTAACATTTTTCACTTCACCAGGCTTTTTCCTTCCCTGTGTGTGTATATGTGTACATACACATTTATATGCTGTCTTAGTTCATGAAAATGTGGAAATAGTTCCCCATTCTGACAATCTGCTGCAAGTTCCTAGTTTGTGGTTGGAAATGATAGAAGCCCAGATTCATTTAATACTCGCCAATCAGAACTTGACAGAGGTATTGCTTATTTTCTCATTTCATCACTGAAGCATGCTGTTGTAGTTTAGTCCCTAATTACTCTCAGACTGAGATGTTCCAAATATCCCCATGGTGGTAATATTTTCCTGCCTGGGTGAGTCATTACGCTGTTTGGCAGACTGAAACACCAGCCTTCCGTTGTTGGAACACTACCCCTCATGTAGCGCCACGTCCTCCCCTCAGTGCTGTCTGCTCTGTGGCTTTGGTCCTGCTGCGACATTTCAAGCTATCCTGTATGCAATCACATTTGCCTTCCTTCTCTCTGACTGATTGGACCGCTGCCAGTTCCCTCTTCAGGGCCAAGGACAGGAGAATGGGGGGTATCTGAATAGAACTGCTTAATGATCTAATGGACCAGTGCCTCTCTCCCGCTGAGAGAGAGGGCTTATTTGTTTGCTGGTTACAGAAAAGGTCAGGGAAATCCTTTTCAACAAAGGCTGTGACAGTGAGAATGTGCAATACCATACATTACTGGTGTTTGAATAACTTAATACCTTGGGTGCGCCCTACCCCCAACAACAAAACCAAACACTTTTTGGTCTTTATTTCATTTTCAATATCCTCCAGATGGCAGAAAAATGGAAGTGATGAAGCTTGGGTTCACACAATAGTTTACGCCAAATGCCAAATATCAGGAAGCTTCACAGGTATTCAGTTCTGAAAGATGTGATGAAGTTTGGAAATCTGCTAAAGATGGCCAGTCTTTTCTATAGGGACTATTATGTAATGATTTAAAAGTGTATGTATCTAAACCTTCAGCATTACATGCACAACATCTTATTCAGGGGAATGTGAAAATTGGTCACTTTTCATTTAGAGGGATGCTCCTTAAATACTTTCTCCACTTGATCTTTTCATTTGTCTGCCTTCATCAAAATAACCACAGATAGTTATTTACCACAACATACTGAGAATCTTTGGAGAAAAGTTTTCTTATTTTTTAAGTATAAATAAATAAATGCAGTGGCGGAAAATTGCATTGGCACTGCTTGAGCTATAATGCTGGGATAACATTCTAAGGAAAAGTTTTTACTTAGGGATTTGTGGCATTTATCTTTATAACTTTGGTAAACAGCACTAAGAACTGTGAAGTGGTTTCTTTGATGGAGAAAGATCATGGGAAATTAGAAATATATATTGAAGGGAAAAATATCCTCAAAGTTAGATGAGTCAGCTATCATACCGGGCAGAAATTTGGTGAGAAATTAATTGACAAGGAGAGATTTAGATTACATCACAGAGTAGCCTATTGCTACTGGTGCCTGCTTCTATTGAGATGTTTATTTATACAAAGACATCATCAAACAATAGTTTGAAGGAAGATTTTTTTTTTCATCCTTTTTGATATTTTGAGAAAAAGGAATAGAGAAGGCAGGAGCGGTTTGTCCCTCTGTGTCACGGTTCACCTGCCCTGGAGGTGGGGTATGGGAAGGTTTGCAGGCTGCTCACTCAACTGTATTTGACTAAGGCCTTCAGCCCTTCAGCTTTCACAAGCATTGAATATGTCAAAAATCTTTCAAAGAAAGTGTAAATTTTAACTGGGCTGTTTCTGGTTCATATGTAATGCTGTTTAAAAAGCTTCAACCATGTTGATGTCCAAGAGGCTCTGGGCTGTGTGGGCTGTGCAGCTCAGCTGAGTTGTCTGTGGGTGTGTGATTCCAAGCAATTAGAATATCAGTTAGTACAAGAAAATTTCTAAATATCTAAAAAGCTTGGAGTATTTTGTCAAGCAACCTGAAATTTAATCCTTTTTTTCCTCAAATAGGCTTACTTTTCCTAGAGTATAATTTTTTGTATTGGGTTTTCCACTTTAAAGAAGTAACTTCTGCCAAGTGTAACCACTGGTTTCCTCTGGAAGATTCTATATTTATTGCTTAATTTTTTAAATGGACTACAAAATGTTTTATAAGGACAAATTATTACTGTGATTAAAATGCTGGTAATGATTGTCTATGAATCTGCCTTCTTATGGCATGTTAAGAGGCTAATGCTCAGCTATTGAGTGGGGGGCCCCTGTGGAGGGAGGAAGGGTATCTCTAGCAGCCACATCTCAGCTAGAATGCTAATGGGTAGGTGATGCATAGAGTGGCATTGCCTTCATGACATTGGTATGATCCAGTTTGTTTTTTGCTTTTATTCTGATAAAAAGAAAGAAAGAAATGTAACCATAAAATGTATGGAAATGTGGCCTTTGGGTACTTAAACTTATTATTTTCTCAAGCTGAGATGGGCATATACATCTCATATCTCACCCCTGATTAGAGTTTAGAGATGGTAAATGATGTTTACCATCAAGGGTGGGTTTTGTATCCTCTTAATTCACAGCCTGTGGGTGTCTGGAAATTTGCACAGGTCTCTTTCCCAGTCAGTAGTGTCAAACCATATAATGTATAGCATCTTAAAAAGTGTGGCTTAAAGGAGAGCTGCTTATCCTTGGTGCCAAATTTCTCTGCATGGTGTTATTTCCAGAAAATTTTACTATGGGATTTCCTCTGAGGAAAGAAGGGATGGGGGCAGAGAGTTGATAAAAATGAGTAAAGAAGAAGACAGGCCCTCACATATTGAAGAACAGATTCTGTAGTCGAAGTAGCTGGCAGAAATGCTAAGTGCTTTTCACAGTCAACATTCAAACAGATTATCAGATGGCATATTTCACCCTGTTGTTACTTTAAATGAAGTGACCATGAAATCAACAAATCTGCTGTCAGGTGCCTGTCACTAAGATAGTTCTTCCTGTCACACAATGCCTCACATAGCAGGTAATGTGTTTTTAAGAATCAGTTCTGTGTCACCTCATCAAGTCCTTGTTAAAAAGATGAAAAAAGATGGATGGTGTTGTCTACCATGGAGTTGACTGAAATTCAGTAGAATGAAATGTATGGTCCACAAAGAAATGCTTGAAAGAGAATAACCTAGGTATTAAGAGAAAATAGTTATCTCTTGCTATCCTATTTTGGGCCTTTGCTTATGTCCTTAGAATCACTATGTATGTTTTCTTCTTCATTTAATTCTAGACTACAAATCAGTTAGATAAGATTTTGAGCTCAGTGAAGACTTAGGTTTGTGCCATCTAACATAGGATTCTGCAGAAAGCTAACAGAAGATTGACTTAGGATCTGCTTTCCTGCCTAACAGAGAGATATTAATTTATTGAGTTATAAAGAGTGTCTCAGAATATTTTTGTTGAGTTCCTTTACTGCATGTGGGAGTGTTGGATTTTTGGCATCATCCTATCAGCTGTCCTTTGGCAACCTCTCTCAGTGTTTTGACATGATAATGGACAGAAAGAAAAATCAGAAATATAAATACAAATCATGTACATATTGAAAACAATGTGAACAATGCAGTAGGCACCCATAGGTCAGTTAGTATATTGATAAACTATGGTTTTTGTCCAATCAAAAGATTAGATTTCATGGTTAAATTTAATCTGGTACATTGTTGGTCCTGAGTATGATTTTCTCTTTGTGAAGCACCACTATTGGGTACAAACTACGTACAACACTGATCCTACATAGCCTACAATTTCTAATTGGAATCATTGATATCTCGATGCCATAGGTTCTTTGAATACTACTGGGTTTGTATCATCTAGATTCAGATCAAAGGCACTGATAATTAATTCAATGGCAAAACTTGCTATAACATCAAAGTCCTAATATCAGAATGCGGATTGAAATATAAGAGCCTTTTGATTCATGCAGGCATGCATCCATACAATCCATACAACTCTTGCTAAGTAATTTTTGTGGAGCCATATCAGGTATCAGACATTAAAAAAAAAAAAGAAAAGAAAAGAAAATCAATACCTGCTTTCCAGGAATTCAGTCTGGTGGTGAAGATAGGCAAATGATTATTAATATTCATGGATGAAGGCCAAAGGTCTGACTCTGCCTGAGGGAAACAAGACTTCACAACCAAAGGAACACTTGATATGGATCTTGAAGGATGAGTAGGAGTTCATCAGGGGGAAAGTAAAGAGAGGGTATACCTGCAAAGTCATGGAGGGATGAAAAGACAGATGTTTTGAGGAATGTTGAATAATTTTGTTGTACCAGCTCAGAGCTCATATTTTGCACAAGGATGATTTTGTTTCAAAGGCTTCATTTTTGAGTGGTCTAGAGGGGGAAGCTGCCTTAGAGCAACATTAACACATTTGGTGTGTTAGAATATAGCAGTCAGAACTGTGGTCACATTTTAATGTGAATGTCATAATGGATGAATGCTGAGCTCTTAACAAATCAACCAAAGGTCTTTTGGATAAGAACAGTCTTAAGAAAATTGCCATACTTCTTATTTATTGTTATTATCGATACTACTATTGTTTTTATTTCCCATTTAGGTTTTGTATATTTTGTGCTGGTCCTTTTGCTCAGTTATCTCTAGATTTCCATAGATGGATTTCTAGATCTTCTTCCCCAGGTTGCATTTCTAATAAGACTTGCAGTTTTCTTCACACTTCCTTACAGCTTGGTTGATAAAAATCACAATTTTGTTGTGTATGTGTGTGTGTGTGAAATATTCAGCTAGCTGATCACACCTGTGGGCTCTTGTAACAACAGGAGTAATATATTTAATTTTTTCTAAATCACTGTATTCCAATTACCATTTGGATTTTTAAAAATCACGACGTTGAGTTGGCATTTTTGCTGCTTAAAGATCCTGACTATAGAAATATCATTTCTAGTTTTAAATTACCTGATCAGGACTTCAGTGTTATTTTTGGTATGTGTTACATATTGTGAAGTAGGTGAACAAGTTTATTTTCCTTATGTGCTTGCAGTTATTGATTCTTCCAGGTTTTGAAGTGAAACTCCACACTTGAATGTATGTGGGATTATTCATGTTTTTCTCAGATGTTGTAAGGACGTTTGAAACAAAATCAAATGGAAAACAAATGCATATACACATATACATATACACAAAAATTTTGGAAGGGGAGATAGGGGAAATCCATTTATAATTTTATCTACCTATAGAAATTTGTGGTTATGATTTCCTATCCTTGGTCATCATATATATGTGTGTGTGTATATATATGATTATTGTGGTTGGTGCTTTAATTTACAGTATCCATTTAGAATCTTCTATTATCTTGATGTGTTTATTGGGAATTGGGGGACTTGCTTCTCCTGTCCTGAAAATGAGCTCATGAAATGCAGGAATGCTTTTGTCATTCGAGATGGCAGGGGGTGTTTTTGGCAGTACAATAAGTTTTTCCCTTTAAAGAATAGCTAAGATGTAGCAGTGAAGTGTTGGAATGCATGGAGATCAGATTAAATGTATTTGAATTAGTATCTCTATGGGTTTTATATCTCAAAGTCAAAACAGTCATTCTCATCAGATAAAAATATTCTTGACTGGAGAAACTCTGATCCAGAAACAATCTATCATTTGAATCCCCTGATTGTAATATGAATGGGTATTCAAGTTCTAACACACTGAGAGTTAATGCTGTATCCCCGTGGTTCATTGAATCACAGTGCCATCTAAAGTGATCCTCTAAAAGGGAAACCAGTAGAGTGAGTATTTAGATACCAACTACCATAGCACCTCGTAGGAGTACAATTCTCAATGGTAGAATTTGTAAATGACGTCTGTTCCGCTACTCATCCAGGCAGTGTGAGTTACTAAAGTATAAAAGTCCTTGTTGTAAGGCATACTTATCTTTAAGGTCTTGCACATATAAAATGAGGGGAGTATTATAACAGGAATTAAGCATATACACCATCAGTATCTGGGGTCTTCATAGATCATATACAGCTAAGGTTCCAATTGCAATTACATGATATTGTCCTATAATTACTTACCTTAAGTTATCAGAACCTGAAATTTGAATCACTCTTCTATGTCAGACTTTGGAGGTTATTCCTTAAGTAATGCATTGTTGCTGGAGGTATCACACCAGCTAATTATGGAATATTTGGATTTGGTTAATAGAAATCTCTGTAATTGTGGCTTTCTATTTTTTATTAAAGTATCCCTTTAGGTCACATTTGCTATTTTTTTCAGTATTTTTCCTCTTCTGCCTTTCAAATGTTATCCATAATTTGTTGAACTCTATTCAAAGTCTTCAGAGGAAATAGTGTTTCCAATATATATAGCCTGAGGTACAGCATTTTTCTTGTTGTTGATTTATGTTATTTGACTGTAACCTGCCTTTTTAAATAATTTCCCTTGGGTTTCAAAATATTACATATAGTATTATTTGACTGAACCTAGTAGATCACCTTATAAATAAGTGTCTGGCTATAGATTCTCATGAAGTAGTAGATAAAAGTCTTAGATAAACCCATATAGTACATCCAAACATGAAATATAAACTTTGTGACAATCAGATGTAATTTTTTATTTTAGAATATTTGTTGAAATCAACAGAGTTATAGAACCTGTTCATTGTTAATTGATGTTATTTTGTCATAGTGGGAATTCAAGGGTTTTGAAATACACAAAAGAAAATTAAAATATTGGCTGTTCTTTTTACTAACCTTGTGACCTTGAGCAAATTACAGGTACTCTTTGAGCTTCAACTGTCTCCTTTGTGAAACGGTGAGAAGAGGGTTGAAGTAAGATATAGAGATAACATATATGAAGTATCTGACACATAACAAAGCTCAAAACATGGTCATCTTTATTGTTATTGTTGTTGTTATTATTTTTATTATTATTTAAAATTATTCCTTTTCCATTGACCTCTGAATACACGTAAAAAGTACTCTAATGAATGATAAGATAGCATCTAAATATTGAATATTATCTGTCGATATAATGAATGTTAAATCTGCACCAGGATATTAAAAACATATTGAATGGATTCCAGACACACCTGGGCCTCCAGTGCTAATACAATTTGAATGACAGGGAAACATTCCCATTTTACTATCTAACCTTTAGCAAAATTTGGTCTGGTTGGTGGGAAAAGAAAGATATTCTTAAACAAATAAAAAGAAAAAAAAGTTATATCTCTATACATTATTTTAACTGTATGGCTTTTATTAGTTGGCAAACATTTGTTAAACACCTAATGAAAAATAGAAACCACAATCCGTGTCTTCATAAAATTTATTATCTGTTTGTAGAGAACAATATTCAGTAAAAAGGCTAAATAACAAATTCATAGTGTGAATGGCAAGATAACATGATTTCAAACTGTGAGTTTAAATACCAAAGGGGATAGAGAAAAGGAGTGGTTAGAGTGGACAGTGGGTTAATGTTGGGATGGCTTTTTAGAGGAAATAATTGAAATTATTGGCAGATAGGAAGGGAAAAAGAAAGCAATGAAAAGATAGAACTCATGGGACTTAAAGTAATTTAAAGAAAAAGCTGAAAATATATGGAATAAAGATTTTTGTTTACTATTGCAATTTTACTCAGTAGATGATTGGTATTAGCTCGATGCTTTTGAGCAATAGGTGTACTCTTTATTGTATTATCTAAATACTAACCCAATAATTCTCTCAACAATGTCATAATTAGCATATTGTAGGGAAAGTACAAGGAAGTGACTTCATTCCTCACACTTCATTGTAAAGGAATCAACAAAGAAAAAGAAGAAAACTCTCTTTTCTTTAATAATTTTTTCTCTTCTCTGCCCCCAGGGCTATCCCTAGAGTATATCTGTATGCTTTGGGGATCCTTTGCACCACGTAGTTTGTAGGAACTATGTGATAGGCAGTGGATGATAAAGTGTTTCCACCAAACAAGGCTCAAAGAGAACTGGGATATTGTACAAAAAGTCCATGTGTTGCTTGTACCAGTGTCATAGCAATTCTAATCCTCCTATAGACTATGTTGGCTTGGAGGCATGTATTTGTCAATTATTAGTGCAAGTAAGGGTCAGAACTCAAACTTAGGGCATCATCTAACAACTACTATCAAATGACCCTTTAGTTCAAAGGAAAGACTTTCTTACATAAGAGAATGATTTCATTCTTACATCATGCATACTTAAGTATTTAGGAGCACAGTGTCATGATGGCTATAATTTACCTTCAAATGTTTCAAAAATGTATGTGCATGTGTGTGCATATGCATATGTGTCTATAAATAGATTGAGCAAATATTGCAAATTTTTAATAATGTTGCATCTAGGTAGAAAGGACATGGGTGTTCACACGACAATTATTTTAACTTTTTTGTAAGTTTAAACATTTTAACAATATAAAGTTGGGAAAATGCTTAAATAGTTATAAAAGATAAAACTGATTCTGGGTTTCCTTAATACTTAAAGAATATTAACCACACAATATTCTTTAAACACAGGTTGAATCTGCCATCCTCTCAGACATTTTCTTACTATTCCAATTCCTATTGACTTTGCACATTGTTTACATATAATTAACAGCACTTAGGACCCATAGTAGTTAAAGCCACCAACTTTTTTGTGCCCGTTTGTTTAGTTATCCACTGCTGTGTAACAAAGGACCCCAAAATAAGTGGCTTAAAGTAACAATTTATTCTTGTTCATGGTTCTGTGGATAAACTAGGGAGAGTTTTTCTGCTGGTCCCATCAGAGATCATTTGTGTGTCAGTTCACCTGGAGCATGGGCTGGGGTTGTCAGTTGAACACCTTTGTTTTCTTCCTTGTGGCTTCTCCAGGTGGATAGTTTGGGCTTCTTCATAGAATGGAAGTCTCAGGGTAGTGAGACTTCTTACATGGTAGTAGGCTTCCATGAAGCAGAAGCACAAGTTACCTGGCTGCTTAAAGGCTAGGCAGGAACTGGCACATTTCTGTGACATTCTGTTGGTCAGAGTAAGTCACAAGGCCACCTGGAGAGCTCCAAGTGGGTGAGAAATAGAGTCGCTTCTGGTGGGAGGAGCAGCAAAGAATGTGCGACCATCTTTAATCCACCACAGCATTTAAAACACTGTTCACTCCTCCAAATGTGATCATCTAATTATGTAATAATGAGTAAAATTCAGCTCTTTGCCTTCAAAGACAGTTCAGTCCTATGAAAGAAAGGGAGGACGACTGTTATACATTAAATAACCAGGTAAGGCACAGGACTAGTTAGTTATCCTTAGCAAAAAATTCTAGAGTAGAACTCTTACTATTTTCATTTTGCGTGTGTGAAAGTTGCCCAGAGTTGACAGAGAGGGAGAAAAACTCAATCCCGAGTCTGCCTTGATTTTTCCTCTTTATTTGATGCTACACATGGAGAATAGAAGAAGAAAAGTAGCCTAGTGACTTTCTAAGGTCGTTTTGAGTTGTATAGTTATATTCATCAGATATTATGTATTGAACAGATTGATTTAAAAGCCCCATCCCTTCAGCCTCACCACTTACTCCCTTCTGCCCCATTTCTATGCATCCTCCACGGTGCTCCTGGATCCCCTGAAGTAGCATTCCATATTTCCTCTCCATGCCTTCACTAAGGCCCTCACTACTGCCCGTTGTTAGACTCTATTCATCTTTCAAGGTCCAGCTTGTATCATCCCCTCTGTGAAACATACTTCCCCCAGGCTTATCTTCTCATGTACCCTCAGTACACTTTGTGAAACCCTCTTATATAGTGGTTCTCCACCAGGGTGGTTTTGCCCCCAAGAACATTTGGCTATGTCTGGAAACATTTTTGGTTGTCACAACTTGGAGGGAGATACTACTGGCATCTAGTGAGTAGAGGCCAGGAATGCTGCTAAACATCCTACAGTGCACAGGACAACCTACCCACCCCCAACTCGACAAAGAATTATCTGGTCCAAAGTGTCAAAAGTGCCAAACTTGTGAAACCCTGTATAGAGTACTTGTCACACTGACTTGTAGTTAGTTGTTTGCATGTCTGCCTCCACTAGTACATCATGAGCTTTTTTTTTTCTTTTTTAAATTTTCTAAAATTCCCCTCAACCCCTGAGATGGCTCCCTCATCTGTCTGCTCGTTGTCTGCTCATCTTCTTTAGGAGGCACTGGGAACTGAACCCAGGACCTCCTTTGTGGGAGGCAAGTGCCCAACCACTTGGGCCACTTCTGCTCCCTGCTGGTTGCATCATCTGCTAGTTGCGGCGTCTGCTTGTTGTGACATCTTCTCATTGTGGCATCTGCGGTGTCTGCTGGTTGCAGCATCTGCTGGTTGTGGCATCTGCTTGTCTTCTTTCAGAGGCACTGGGAACCGAACCCGGTACCTCCCATGTGGGAGGCGGGCGCCCAATTGCTTGGGCCACATTCGCTCCCCACAGCATGAGTTTTTTGTAACGTGTTTTATTTTACATCCTTGTATCCTCATTGCATGGCACATGGTAGGTGCTCAATAAATGTTTTCTGACTGAATGAATCAAAACCAGAATATGACAAATGATTTATGGGAGGTACAGCTAAAGTGTGATGGGGCTTAAGGGGCCTCTGCACTCTGACTGGTGGGTCAGGAAGGACCTTGTAGAGCTGGTAAGGTTGGAAAGGCCATCAAAGGAAGAGAGACGTTGAGTGGTAGAAGACATTGGGCGAAGAGAACAATGTGAACAGCATTTGGGTAGGGAGAAGGCAGCGCCTTTAAGCTCGAGTGTGGCTGAATCATGGTATGGATAAGAATGAGAGATAGGGCTGGGAATTTTGGCTTGGAATGACAGCCTGGAGAAGGTGCATTTCTATTCAATAATCAGGAATCCTCTAATTAATGGATAGATCAGGGTTGTTCTCAGGAAGCTTGCTCTGGTAAGGCAGTTTTGGGCAAATCAGAAATACAGACCAGTTGAACTATCATTACTCTAACTCAGGTAATGAGCACCTCCTCAGAGATGATGGCACTGAGGCAGAAAGGAGAATGTGGGCACAATATTTGATTTGACTCCCCAAATAGACAGCAGGCTGGGTGAGGACAGAAACCATGATGTCTACATCCGTGTTACCCATAGTGCTACATGTGATGGAGAGAAGCACATAAAATACATGTTAAATAAATGCATGAGGCAAATGTGAACTGGTGAGTTTAGTTTCCATATAAAATTGGCAAAGCTAATCTCGTTTTTTTCCCCTAGGAAAATAGCATGTACCTGTTGACTCACTATCATTTTGTTAATTAGTCAATTAATGGTGAAATAGATGGTTGGGCATGTGAATCTCAAATGGAATAAGGAAACCAAACTTTGAAAGATTGGATCAAGAACGGCTAGAACATACTCCAGCTTCTCCAGCTGGTGCCTCCATGTCAGCTGCCTTCCTTGTCCTCTGCAAACTGCAGAGAATGGAACCTCTAAGAGTGATGCCAAGCACTACACTAAGATGAATTTCTTTAACCTTCGTGTATTTATTTTGTTATCAGGGTTTTGCACACCTCCCCTAGGGTAGAAGAGGTAATTAAATTTTAGTATAAAAGACTTTCTAGCAGACATCAGGTTTCATGAGGGAATCAAAGTAAATAATAGATAGCAAGGAATATCAACCAATGACTAGGGCCCACCCTGCTTAATTAGTTTAAAATAACTTCAAGCCAAGATTGTAGAGATTTGTAGATTCTCTAGTGTTGACCAGTATAGGATAGGATTCAAAAAACAGGTTGGAATTTATCCTCAAGAGGTATTATGGGCCAGGAAACAATAGGAAATAGAGTATTCTGGGTTATCTTTTGACTTTTTCAATAACCCCTGGGGTAACCTGGACCAGCCATACCTCTCTATATTCTCTAGTCTCATTATGAATAAAATAGGACAATGCTATCCTTTCTAGGCTTGGGGAAATTTGAGGGTTAATGTCATTTGTGTCTATAAGCATAATAACACAGAGGAAAGAGAGAATAAGCTTTGTAGCCAAATTGCCTGGGTTTGACTCTTAGCTTTGTTATGTTTCTTCCTTACTGGGTGACCCTGAGAAATTCTAAGCCTCAATTCCTCAACTGTAACAAGAGATTATGATTGCCCCAACTTTTCTGTGTGTGGTGAGGGTTAGATGAGTTGATACAGGTAAAGCTCTTTCAAAGAAAGCTGAGCACAAAGCAGGACCTCAATAAATTTCAGTTTCTGATATTAATAATGATCACTGTTATTTTATTTCTTTAGACATGTATATGATATATAAAGCAATATAGTGATAATATTATCAAATAACTGAGTATCCTTAAGATACAAACAAACAACAGTATTCTTACTCATCTCACAAACAAAAGTTATATGCAAGTCCTTGATGAATAAGCTTTAGACAAGTAAAGGGGTTACTTAGGGGGATACCAAACCAGGCACAGTGTGGGAAATGAGCCAGTAAGATTTTGAGAGAGAACATGGAGCTTTGCCTCCCCAGAGATGGTGTTGCTTTGCAGAGCAGTGGAAAATATAAGCCCTCTGAGTGCAAAGACCTTTATGCCCCACACTAGTGGTTCCCTAGTATAGTGCCATGGACATGGTAGAAACTTAGCTAAAGGTTTACTGATTAAATTGAAAATGTAAAACTAGATAGATCCAGAGGAATGACTTGGTAATGGTGAAATTTCCACTTGTAGAGGAGGCATTTTCAGGTAAGAAGCCCTGTCCCACAGACACCATTCCATTCCCAACATGTTGATATAAGTGTGCTCTTCCTTTTTGTGTGTCTAAGCCATGTGATATGGGAAAGTTCATGAAAAATTTTTCTATCTTACCTTTGAACCAGAAGTTCTGCCTACAAACTGAAGTGCACTCGTCTTCTCTCTAGGAGATCACCATCACTTTTCTCTATTAGCTTTAGCTTCTCAGAGTAAGTAAGTCTTACTCATTTATGTTTGCCCAGCCCAGAATAGCACCTGGCACATATAGGTGCTTAATAATTATTCATGGATGGAATGCTTTCATACTTCATCAGGCTGTCCAGCACCATTCTCCCAAAGGTTCTTCTTGGATCTGTATTTTTAGATAAAATAGCTCAATTGATGAGCTAGTGTCTTATTCATATATAGATTCCATCCACACCCTTGTACTCCTGCCTCAACCTTTCAGAGTGTTCATTAAATGTTTATAGAGAAAGGAAGAAACAGATTAAATAACTTCACAATGATTATAATTCCATTCCCTCGTGTTGGGTGTCTTTTAGATACTCATTGGAGAAAATAGTTGATTGCTGAGCATTAAGAATATGAAATAGGGGTCGGATGTGGCTCAATTGGTTGGGCGTCCGTCTCCCATATGGAGGGACCCGGGTTCGATCCCCGGGACCTCCCGGTAAAAAAAAAAAAAAAAAAAGAATATGAAATAAATAGCACAGGGAAAATTTTGCTGAAATTCTCAGATCAATCCTACATGAATGCAGGGAGGATGGTGACAGTTTGGTATGTTTTGCTTTTTATGGGCCATCAATATGTGAGGGATTGTGTAAATGTGGGTACTTAGAATCAGGGTGAAGGGAGCGGGGGGCTCTCTTAGGATGCAGTTATCGCTTGTTATAACACACCTCATGACCATTCAAAAGCACATTATTGTTTCATAGGAACAAGTGTGGGGAGAAAAGTTTATTACTCAATTTGCATTAAGAATTAATAGTATATAAATTTGGGGGACAAAAGGATTATGCAGTAGGCTTATGCAGTATTTAGTAAATTTAAGGAATGCTATCGCTTAATAAAGCATTCTAGTATAAATTATTCTACCTCTATTACTCCTCAAGACAGGCAGGTAACAAGTTCTCTTCTTTCTGTGTAAACCTGTATTGAATCCAGATTTAATATTCCCACTCTGTTTTTGTAATTAAAACATCATTTATACTGAGAATAATTAAGACAACTGTACATTTGATTTTAAAATCAGTTTTGAGTATTGTGCCTTGTCAAGCTACAAGAATGGTTCCTGCAGCTTTTACAACGTAGCATTAAGAAGCAGACAGTGACTGCAGGCACCTGAGTGGACGGTTTGACAGTTTGATAAATTAGGAATGACACTTGCCAAAATGGCTGTCCTTCCTCCAGTCTGCCAGTGGAGCATTTGCACACTGTTAATTGAATTGGCAATTTGTGTAACAGTGCCTGCCCCTGAGCTTTTGTAACGCCGAATCTGCCATTTAACTCTGATAATCCAGGACCTGGGAATAAGGACGAAAAGCTTCACATGATATTACTGCAGATTTAAAATGACAGTCGGGGACCTTGTTGCCAATTTCCCATTAAATGAGAAATAATTAACAATAGCAATAACAAAGTCTTATAAAGCTGGAAAGTTAAATTGACTTTTCAGCACTAGTATTGTACAAAATTGCTTCTAGTGTGATTATCGGATTGCCCTTTCAGGATTATATATCCTAAATAGTATCGTATGATGAGCCAAACAGGGGACGTTTTGCAAGCTAACCTCTTTTATTACTGTGAAAATCTTCTGATTATCTACAGGGATTTTGTTGTCATTAAAAATTTGTTTTATGCTATAAGATTTCATAGAGATAGAAACCTTAATGAAATAATAGAGATTCCTAGTTCCTTACTTTCACTAGTAATTTAATTATAGCTGCACCGAAACGTTGAACCACAGTTAAATAATGTTAATTATAGGCTTTTTAGAGTAGCATATATGGCTCTTTTGGTGTACTTCCTTAATGCTTTCCAGAATTTAAGAACTCCTGAACACTCTTGTTTGTGTATGTTTGCTACCATCATATTTGGAGTGGTTTAGAACAATACAGATTCTTGGCACAGCATTCTTTTCAAAAATCTGAACTGCCAAGTTTCCATCATTGTCTAAAATCTGGATATTGCATGTCATCACCATTACAGTTTGTTTAGTCCTGAAGTTCAAAACCTTTGGGGTTTGTATTGAGTTTGTTAGGTTAGCATGGGCAGGGATGATATTCAACTGGTCCACTGTGGATGGCCATACCCAATGGGTACCATCAGCCACTGTGATTAAATATTTTGATTGTCATCTTTGGCCATATCTGAGATGTGAGTGGTAGCTCAGTAAGGAGAAAGTACCATATCAGCTGGGAGGGTTTGGGAAACCAAGTTGATGGCAAAAGATTTTTTTCAAGAACTTTAAAGTTGTTTTTTATTATAGACTCCCATTGCCTAGGTGTAGTTGTGTTGGTGTCCACTCAAGTGCCCAATAGAGAAGGGAGAAAAGAGTTTCCTTAGGATATTCAAGAACAAGATGAAATTCTGTTCTATTTAATTTTGCTTTGTTCTTTTTCTTTAGAATTTGCTTTTTGCCCAATGAGTAAATTTTATTAATTTACTGTGATGGCAGAAAGTACAAATGAAAATCTGTAGATAAAGTAAGAAATGAGGGGCTGTGTTGTAGAAAGACATCGAGGTTCATCCATGTAGAGGCTGAAGCCATGAAGCTATGGTGAATGCAAGGGAAAAGTACAGGGGGACAAGTGTTAGGAACATCAACAGTGAAGGCTTGGGAGGGTAGTAGAAGTCAGTGAAGCAAACAGTGAATCAGAAGCAAATAGAAAAGAGAACATGAAGTAGAGTGAGGTTGAACTGAACTGTAAAATAAAAGGCATTGTATGTGGAGTCAGAATGCCTATTCATTTTTAAACCTTATCCCTATGAATTTGGTGCTTTTCTGGCACTTGACTTTGTCATCTGAGAAATGGGGATAGATACATGCCTGATGTTTTTACTGACAAGATTTTAGTGTGAAAATTAAACGTGTTATTTATGTGAAAACTTTTTGTGAATTATAAAACAATAGACAAAAATTTAAGCTGGTTATAGAAGCAACAGTAAAGTAAAAGCGGAATTTAGAGAAGAGTGGCCAAAACTTTCCAAAACTGTAGAACCGTCAAAGAAAATGAGAAGCAAAGAATGTCCAGTAGATGTGTTTGCTTGTGTCACCTGGAGAGTTTGTTTTCAGTATAACCGTGAGGACAGAAGGCAGGTTCCAGAGCTTTACAGAGACTGCGTTTATAAGGAAAGAGGGTTAGCAGGTGTATGTGACAAGATGGTGGTGAGAGAAAGAAGAAAGCTAGGGTGTTAGCTTGGTGGACGCTGTCTTTTATCCCCAGACTGATGGTTGTGTCCAAAGGACTGATGAGGGGTGCAAAATAGGAGAGGAACTTGACATGAAAATTATTGCATTTCTTCATGTGGAATGTCTATGAAATTGAAAACGTGTCTTGTAACTGATGTATATGTTTAGTATGATAGTTTTTCTTCTTTATTTTTTCCAGGAGAGCTGATAGTAAATTGATGGCAGAGTTTAAAATTGATAGTGTCTTAGAATTGTTGCAATTTGGCAAAATGCTAACATGCACATAGCTTTCTAAAAGCTCAGTTTTGCTTATTTAATTATCAAAATCTTGGAAAGGCTTTTGTACCTTTCCTCATTCAAGGTTAGATATTATTTCATTCATCCTGTATTGCATGCATATCATACAGAGTACTTACTATATACTTGCTGTGCTAAGAGCTGTACGTACATAATTCCATTTAATTCCCAAAACTCTATGAAGTAGGGACTGTGTTTAAGCCTCTGAGTTATAGGAATGTTTCTTAAACCTCTGGCTTGATATGTGAGGAAAACAAAGACACACATGAAGCGGTCCATCCCTCTGGGACACAGAACAGGAAAGTTAAAGCAATATACTCAGAAAACAATCTTGCAAGGAAGGATCCAGCAGTACTTTATTTATTTCTCTTCTTCCCCCTCGTTGTTTGCGCTCACTGTCTGCTCTCTGTGTCAGTTTGTTGTGTGCTCGTCTTCTTTTTGGGAGGCGCCAGAAACCGAACCCGGGACCTCCCATGTGGGAGAGAGGTGCCCAATGGCTTGAGCCACCTCCACTCCCTGCTTGTTGTGTGTCTCATTGTGTTTCCTCCTTGTGTCTCTTCATTGCATAATCTCGTTGCATCATCTTGTGTGTCAGCTTGCCGCGCCAGCTCACTGTCTTGCTTGTCATCTTTAGGAGGCACTGGGAACCAAACCTGTGACCTCCCATGTGGTAGGCAGGTGCCCAACTGCTTGAGCCACATCCGCTTCACGGCAGTACTTTATTTTTATTTATTAATTTTAGTATATTTTTAAAAAAGATACTTAGATTACATAAATGTTACACAAAAATTGTAGGGATTCCCATGTGCCCCACCTCCCACTCCTCCCACACACTCCCACATAAACATCCTTCATTAGTGTGGCAGGCACATCACCTGCAATAGATATACACATCTTGAGGCTTTGCCACTAAACATGGACCATAGTTCACATTGTAGACCACACTCTCTCCCACACAGTTCTGCATGTTATATGATGAAATAAAATGGCCTGTATCTGTCATTGCAATGTCACTCAGGATAATTCCCAAGTCCCGAAAAAGCCCCTGTATTACAACTGCTTTTCCCTCTCCCTGCCCCCAAAGCGTCCGGTGGCCATTGGCTCCACATTAATGTTGTAATTACTTCCATTGCGTGAATCACACACAATATGTCTATAACAGAATACCAGTAAATCCACTCTAGTCTATAGTTCTTCCCCCAATCCTGAGGAGTCTGAGAGGGCAATGTCCACTCCACCTCCAAGTGAGAGGGGGCTTATATCCCATGGATAAGATGGATGGGATTATCCTGCCTGCAGCTGTAGACTCTCTCCATTCCCTGGGATGGCCGTTGTCCATCATCATCTCCCCACCAGGTGTCCAGGGTGAGTCCACTGAGCAGTAGAGTAGGAGTTGCAGCTCCACCGAGATTCCAGCAGTACTTTACATGCCACAAGTGGTCTAGAAGGGTTTGGGGAAGGGAGCCATTATTTTTAACTGAAAAATAAGGGGAAGTTTCTTAACAGGGTAAAATTTTCACAGGTAGAGAGAAGGGGGCAGATAACATGGGCAACAAGAACTGGAGGGAAAAAAGGACTGGAGGCATCAAACACGGTGTGTACTAAGAAAACAGAGTCACCAAGGTTGACTGGATTGGAGTGTGCATGAGGGGTAATGGAATGATGAGAAATAAAGGCAAAATAATGTGTTTCAAAAAAATACTAAAGAGAGTTTTATTGGATTTAGTTATGAGTTACTTAGTAATCACTATTCTCTTTCTGCCAATTATTTTAGTTTTGTGTCTCTAACCATGTGGTAAAACTATTTCTGGGTTATAGTAGGTTATTTCCTTCTTGGTTCTTTTGTGTTTTCTAAGTGTTCTACAATACTTTTGACACTTGAAAAAATCATGGTGATTGTTATTTTAAAAGTATAATGAACACAAAAAATTTATTGGAAATTTAATGTGAGGAAAAACCCTGATTTTTGATAGTGAAGATAAGCTACCATGTTTTGATGGAAAAAAGGGATTAAATTACCTGAGCCAGGGATCTAAGAGGATCTGGATATAGTTTTTCACATTTAAGTCTCTTTTGTGACTGTGGTTATCTCCCTCCCCGCCCCCTCATGATATGTGTATCTTTTCTATTTATTTTTTAATCTTCTTCTAGAAGATATCTATACATACTTATATATTCTTATTTGTCCATCTTATCAATCTTTGCAAATACAGATTTGGTTCTATTAATCATCCATATTTTTTCCGTATTTCATTTATTTCTGCTTTTACCTTCATTTTCTTCCTCCTTTGATCCTTTTGGTTTTTTCAAAGTACTTTTCCCAGATTCTTGAGATGATTTACTCCTTTATTTTTAACTTTCTCTTTCCTGAAACCTGTATTTAAGGTATACATTTTCTTCTAAGTACTGCTTTATCTGAATCCAAAAACCTTGACAGTGTTTTCAACATTATTCAACTCAAAAACGTTAAAAATATTTTCCCTGATTTTATATTTAACTCATGGGTTTTTAGTAATATGTTATTAAATTTCCAAGCTTGTAAGCATTCTTCACTATCCTTTTGGCAATTATTTTATCACATTATGGTTGGAACACTATTTCCCAGGCAAAGGGTATGTTTAGAACTTCATATGCTGATAGCTCATATATGATATTTTGCTATTCACCTCAAGAAATAGACATGTTCATTCATTTGACACTTGGTCAGCATGTGCTCTGCGACAAGCACTGTTCTATGCTTAATCTCTCATTCTGCTTCTGGGGAAGCAGGCAATATAGAAAGAAATACACTAACTTCATGGCCTGGAAAAGTGATAAGATATTAGGAAATGAAACAGGATGATATGATAGAGATAACCTGGTAGGGATGGGAAGTGCTACTTTTGATTGTATAGACAAGGAAGGCTTCTCTGAGTAGACATTTGGGCTGAGACCTGGATGACCAGAAGCAGCCAGCCATGAGAAAGTCTGGAAAGAAAGCAGCCCAGAAGGAGCAACAAACACAGAAGTTTTCAGATGGAAGCTACTTGGCATCTTCTAGGAACAGAATAATAAAGGGAAAACAGAAGAACTAAAACAGTGTGGCTTGGGTGTGAGAAGTGGGCAAGTCTTCTCAGATGAGGTTGGACTGATCATGTGGACCTTCTAGGAAGCCATTGGAAATTTCTAAGCAGGGAATATTAGTGAGCCTTTTTCATAAGCATGTGAAGATTGAAATGAGATCCATCAAGCACTTACAATGATGCCTGATACATATTAGGGTGTAATTGTTAGGTGGCAAAAAAAAAAAAAAGGCTTTTATCATTCCTTGGAAATGCACATATTAGGCAATATAAATGTTAATTGAATAAATAAGACAACACTGCATGATATACTTCCTTCACCTTCTCCCCTGCTCCCGTTCAAATTTGTTGTTACAAACATTTGTGTTTGTAGCAGATTCCTTTTAGTACACATTCAGTGTGACCTTGGGCATGTCACTCTTACAGAGTGGTTGTGAGGATTAAATGAGATAAGGGCAAAGAGCAGGCAGAATGATGGGCACATAATTTGCATTTAGTGGTGACTAATTACTTGAGCGGATACTTCTCTTCATTGTATACTGAAAATCTGAAAGTATAAAATAAGTCTTAAAACTCCTCTCTGTTTTTATAGATGTACTTCCATAGTTATTAGACCTCTCGTACTCCAAAGGCCTTCTCAGAAGCAGACAAATAAATTGATAGTCATTTAATATTTAGTTAGGGTCAGGGAGTAGAATTTCATGGAAAAGGTTATTCAAAGAGTCTGTTTTTCCTGGATTTATTTGTGTGGACAAAGAGAGAAGCTTGCAATTTACAATTTTCATTGAGCAATGACCTAGCAGTAAAGAGATATTTTACTTATTTATGAAGAATAATTAATTATTTGCTGGTATGGAGGAGGAAAGCATTCTAATGAAGGCCAACATTTTAAAGGTTGAGGTGGGGGAGAGGAAACAAAAGTTGCCAAAATTTAAAGTATTTACATTTAGATGATTTAGTATGAAGGAGATAAAACATTCCTCCAACTGGTATAGTCCTAAGAGTAGCAATGAGTTGCAATTTATAATAACGTTTTATATGCTGCATCATAACTCTTGAAATTCACGCTTGTAAATCAGGAATCATCTTATCAGGGTAAAATCTCATCAGTATCTAGACATTTTTAAGGCTGTAAAGTTGTTCATAATTTACACATATGAATATAGTACATGTACAAGAAAACTTCAACTGTATGGAGTTTATAGGAAATGTTATTTCAGATAGAAGGGACCTATTCTTTAATCACCAAACTTTTTCTTTTTTATTTAAATCATTTTGGAAAGAAGTGTGTGTGTGTGTGTGTGTGTGAGAGAGAGATAATTGAACCTTTTCTTTATGACTTAGGAGCATCATTATGTATGCATTTCATTACCATGAACATAATATGATATGATGACCTCAGGGACCAATGGACTATGAGAACTGCTTTGATTGTATACCAAATCGACCCAGATTATAGTGCATTTTGGCTTTTTTTTTTTTTTCCTGTTCTTTCTCTTGCTCCTTTCCCCTCTATTCCTCCCTTACTGTCAGCTATAACTCCTGTAGCATTTCTTCTCTCCCCTTTAATGTGCTGCTTCAGATATGCTTTAGCTTGGATACCTAGGTTTATTGAAATTACACATAAACTGAATATGAACAAAATCTGATCAAAGACAAAAGGGTTATTCTGTGAATAAAGTAATTGGATATCTCTTTTGTCTATTGAGGCTTTTTTTTGTCCAGTTTTCTTGTTCTCATCTGTATTTTGGAAGAGTAAAATATCTTACATTAGGAACAGAGACGCTCTGAAATCAGTCATCTAATGTACATGTGCGTGCACACTTGTGTGTGTGCACAACAAATGCAATTCTCCAGCCTTTAAATGTTTTTATGGAAGTCTTCTGCCCTAAAATAATATTACCCTGAAAAGAAATACTCTTCCTAATGATGCTTTTAGAGACTGGGAAAGAGAAACTCATACTTATCTAATTTCCTTTGCTGCTCTTGGTGCTGAAAATGTTTTATCCTAAGTTTTGTGGACTGAATATGTAAATGAAATCTTCAATATTTCCTCATGAAACTTCCAGAGAGCAAGCCCCAAATTTTAAGTAATTGAAGCTTCTGGGTACTACTAATTTTAAATTCAAAATAAAATTATTGCAGTTGTAAAATTCCCAAATTGATTTTCTTTCTTTCCCTAAGTTCCTTTCTCTAACTAAAGTGGTTCAGCCACTTGGACTGACCTCTTGACTAAAATAAGTTTGCCAGCATCTCACCATAATGATACTTATCTTTACAAAGATAAATATGGCCATATTTCTCAAAAATTCAGATTAAGAATGTAGGTTACTAGGATTTATGAAGACTATTTGTCTTTTCAAATATTTGATCCCTATCATGGAATATAGTTAGACACCTTGGAAATCCATTAAATAGAAATACATCATGAGTTTTAGGGGAAGAAAGGCAAACTCATAAAGGAGATATGTTAGATGATTTAGCTGTGTACTCAACTGACCATTAGGGGCCAAAGAAGCTGATTTCTATGTTTTAAAATTAATCCAAACTAGATTAACCATGTCACGTCCCCTTAACCACAGGCGTGTGAATCTCAGGTTAGACAGCTGCTTGGACATCCCACCCTGGGACTGCTGCCCTCAACAAACGCTTCTAATTCTCCTACATGGTCACTTGGCAGCATCTATGGGCACCCATATGGCTAGATGGCATCATGCCTGTTTTCAAGTGACTCAGATCATTTCACCAGGACCTGGGTGCCAAGCCAACATGGGTTTGGCCTGACTATTTCCTGAACTATGCAGCTTCTTTCTCAGAAATAATATTTTAAAAATCTTTCCTAGTAATGACCTCCATGTTATGGCAATGAATTTATTGGCATTTTGTTGCTTTCCTTACCATTTGGACACACTCTCTGTCTATAAAGATAAAGGAAAGAAGGAGAATATATCTTGCATTATTAGACAGTGTAGGAAACAGTTAATTACCAGTTTGGGCTATCTCCATTGGCCTCAGTATGCACACAGGTCCCAGGATATCTGTAGTCCTGCCTGAAGACAGACAGGACAATGGTGGGCATTCTGTGACACCTGAGACTGGTCATTTGACTTCTCTTTTTAACTAGTTTCACTATTTAAAATATGAATAGTAGTATTCACATCAGGGATATGATGAAGATAAATGAGGTGATACATGTGAAGTGCTTTGAGCTCCTTGAAATAAATTTATGGATTCAGGTGACTACTGTATGCTTGATGAAGAAAATTGTGCACTTGCCCTGGAATTAGCAAAAGGATGTTTAACATTTTCATCATCATTTTATTTTGCTCTTTCTTACTTGCTGATTTGTGTATACTACTTGAGATCATAAAGCATTTTTACCTATATTGTTTTACTTAGTCCTCATGCAAACCCTATGAAATAGGTAGGTCAAGTATTATTATTATTATTATTACTCTCATTTTACAAATATGGAATCTAGAGCTCAGAGCAGTATTGTGACTTACTCCAAGGTTACCGAGCAACTTTAAGTGATGAGGCCCAGACCTTTTTACTGGGAGTCCATTGCACATGGATTGGAGGAATCCTTGAGAGAGTTTGCTCACTTGAATGGACTGATTTATTTCATTATTAAGTAAATCTTCCAAATAATTAAGTGGTTGATTAGAAAATATATATTAACATATTCATTAAAAATGACTTTAATAGAAAGTATCCCCAACAGCTGCCATTGTAATTTATTGCTTTTATTTCCTCCCTTAACCTGGTTATTGAGTAATGTTTTGGGACAGTTTCTTGGCAACAGTTTTGATTTGGTTGTTTCTTGTTTTAGGGAGGTCAAAGAATTTTCATTTGCTTGAAAGAAAGAAAATTTGTCAGGATTCCAGGAATCCACGCTACTCTAGTTGTGGCATAAAACTTTAAATCTGCATCATTTTTAATTAATACCGATTTATGAAAACTGGCATGACTTTAAGGCCATTTTGTTGAAGTAATTGAGAATAAATCAGAAAAGTTATAGGTAAAGGAGTTTTGAAGAAGTAGACTAATTTTGACAGTTACTATTGTAACCTTTCAAAATTCTCCACTGAAATGTTTTGAATCAGAAGTATAATCTAAATGGGAGAGAGAAATTTCATAGATGATAAAATAGATTTTATAGATTGTAGTTTATAAATTTTAAAGCAAATTCTTAATGTTGAATGCAAAGAAGAGATGGTTGAAAAGTTGACTTCCCATTGAATCAATCCATGATGACATCTAAATATTTGGAAGTAGAGGGTAAGTATTACAGAATCACTTCTGTCTTGTTATATTATAGTATACCACATTATTTCCTTCATATTTATAATGGCATTTTAATATGAAAGAGCCTTTTTCTACTTTTAAGAGCTTTATTGACGTATGTTTTACATACCATACAATTCACCAAAGTAAGAGTACAGTTGGATGATTTTTAGTAAATTTAAACATTTATGTAACCACCACAACAATCCAGTTTTAAAACATGTTGATCACCATAGGAATGTCCCTTATGCCCATTTGATGTCAGTCTTTGCTCCCACTCTCAGGCAAACACTGATCTTGTTGCTGTTTTTCTATAGATCTGCTTTTTCTAGATATTTCTTATACATGTAGCCATAAAATGTGTAGTCATTTGTGTCAGGATTCTTTCATTTAGTGTATTTTTGAATTTCACTCAAGTTGTTGTGTATGTCAGTAGTTTGCTCCTTTCTTACTATTGAGTAGTATTTCATCTCATGGATATATACTGCATTTTGTTTATCCATTCACCAGTAGGTAGGCATTTGGGTTGTTTCTCTTTGGGGCTATTTTGAAAAATGCTGCTATGAACATTCATGTATAAGTATTTGTGTAGAAGGATGTTTTTATTTCTCTTGGATGGACACCTAGGAGTACAAATCTGCGTTATATAGTAAGTGGATGTTTATATTTTTAAAAATAAAACGCCAAATTGTTTTCCAAGGTGGTTGGATTGGATCATTTTTTATTCCTCCCAGCAATGTATGAGGGTTCCAGTCCTTTTTAATTTTTAAAATTTTTATTATAATCATTCTAGTGAGTGTACAGTAGTATCTTATGGTGTTTTTTTAAAAATATTTTATATTTTTTAGGAGGTACCAGGCATTGAACTTGGGACCTTCACATGGGAGACAGACGTTCAACCATTGAGCTACTTCTCTCTTTCAGGGAAGGCCTGGACCCTCTTTTAATGGGCTTATCTGATTAGGTCAAGCCCACCCAGTTTAATCTCCCTTTTGATTAACTGCCTTTTGATTAGGGACCTCAGTTACATTTGCAAAACCCCTTCATCTTTGCCATAATATACAACATAATCATGGGAGTGAAATCCCATCATACTCACAAGTACTGCCCACAGTCAAGGAGAGGGGTTAAATATAGAAATTGTGCACCAGAATATAGGACTTATACACCAGGGGGAAGGAGTCTTGGGAGCTAGTTTAAATTCTGCCTACCACAGTTTTCTTAATGAAATTGAGCACCTTTTCATGTACTTATTAGCAATTCTTACTACTTCTTTGCCTAAATGTCTATTCAAATGTTAAGCACATTTTTTTGGGGTTGTTTCCTTTTTTATTATTGAATTGTGAAAGTTCTTTATATATTCTAGATATTTGTCTTTATCAGATACATGATTTGCAAATATTTTCTCCCAGTCTGAAACTGGTCTTTTCATTTTCTTAATGGCATTTTTTGAATACCAGAAGTTTTTAATTTTGATGAAATCCAATTTATCATTTGTTTATTTTATGGATCATATTTTTGGTATCATATCTAAGAAATCTTTGCCTCACCTGAAGTCAGAATGATTTTCTCCTGTGTTTTCTTTGAGAATTTTATTGTTTTGACTCTTAAATTTAGGTCTATAATCTACTTGTGTTAATTTTTATGCATGGTGTTTGGTAAAGGTCTAAATTTATTTATTTTTGGCACATGTGTATTCCCTTGTTCCAGAACCATTTTGTTGTTGAATGGATTACTTTTTCCCTCTCGAATTGTCTTGACACTTTTGATGAAAATCAATTGACCTTATATTTGGGAATTTAATTTCTGGACTCTTTAAACTGCTCCATTGATATATGTCTATCCTTATTCCAAAATCATTTTGTCTTGATTTCTGTAGTGTTAGAGAAATCAGGTGGCATAAGTACTACAACATTATTATTCTTTTTCAAAAATTGCTTTGACTCTTATAGCTCATTTGCATTTCCATATATACTTTAGGATCAACTTGTTAGTTTCTATGAAAAAATCTGGTGAGGTTTTGATAGAAATTGCACTGAATCTATAGATCAATTTGAGGAAAATAACAGTCTTAGCAATATTAAGTCTTCTAACCCATGATCATGGCATTTCTTTCTATTTATTTAAATCTCCTTTAATCTCTATCAACAATGTTCTGTAGTTTTCATACAAAACAGGTATGCATACAGCTCATTCACTTTTGTTAATTTACTCATATTTTATTCTTTTTTGGTGGCTATTGTGAATGGAATTGTTTTCCTAATTTAATTTTTAAATATTTTGTTGATATTATATATTAATCTTGTACTCTAAAAGCTTATGTATTATTTGTAGGAATTATTTTGTAGATTCCTTAGGATTTTGTACATACGTGATCATGTAATCTGTAAATATAGTTATATTTATTATTTTCCAATCTCTATGGCATTAATGTTTTTTTCTTACCTAATTGCACTGGGTAGAAACTCCAGTACAATGCTGAGGTTTAAAACCTCTATAGAGCAAACATGGTAACTTTTGGTCTAGCTTCAAGGTAGAATTTGAATCACACCTGTTATGTTTTTCTGCTTCTTAGATGGAAATATCACTTCTGAATAGTTATTCTAAAAATGATCTTTGGTCTAAGACTCAAGTTTGCCTTTTCTTTCTTCCTTAGAATTACGATGAATTGGGTTTATATATGAGCAGTTAAAAATATGAATGGCTTGTGGGCAATGGAGGAGAGCTCCTTTTAATTCTTTGCCAAGATCCCAGTGATTCTTAACCCATGGAGATCTTTACTGTCTTTGGTCTATAATGTTATCATTTGTCTTAGGTATGGTTTGTATGCTAGCTATCATAGCTTATACTTGAATAGAGATTTTTTTTTTTTTTTTTTCAAAAACAATTTTTTTTTCAAAGAAGAAGTGGAGGAAATATTTTTCTGAAAGTCAGAAGACCTGGAAATTATTTGTTAGGTAGCTGTTTGACTTTGGTCAAATCTTTAAACTTCTCTGAACTTTTTTCTTCTCATATGTGTATTAAGATGATTGAGCCTGAGGTTTAAAATTAAAGACCATTCCATGTTCTAATATTGTATGCTTATGAGAACACAACTTTATGCATGTCAAACAAATGAAATAAAATTAGTTTTATTTTTTAAAAGATTTAAATTCAAATTTGTGGCCTAATATCATATCTTATTAGGGAATTGAAAAAGCTCCAGCTCACTATGCATTCATAGAAGACTCTCAAGTTAAAACAAAAATTCTTCTGAAACAACATGGTCATCGAATAGGCAAAACTTACGATTCACATTAGGCTTTCTGAGAAATCACATACTCTAAACTCATACATCCTTTTTTCATTTCTATAAAATGTAATATAAACTGTATCTTATTACAAGCATCTAGAAGTAGCTCACTATATTTTGCTCACAGGGATTTTGTGGCATTTTATGTTTTATGAGTAATAAATTTTAGGAATGTAGAATTTTATTTTAATTGTAGTGGTGTTTGGCCTTCATAAATTAACCCTGTAATTAAATATATAATAATTACATGGCATAAAGCTTTCTGCTAGTCTTCCATTTATTTGTTATTGTAATACTAAATACATTATCATAATGATAAATATGAATATGGTACAGGACTGTATTTCAACCCTAATTCAAATTGACCTTTCAGCTGAAGATAGTGTGCTATCACATTTAAGAGCACAATTATTAAACCTTAAAGTATGGAGGGCAATTTTTTTTTTCATTTTTTATGTGGGTGGGAAGGCAGTGGGACAAAGCACAGTATAGCAGCATCAGCTTGTAGTGTTTAGCAGTAGCTCAGCTTTTTCAGAGCCTTTTTTTTTTTTTTTTCCAAGAGATGCTAAAAGAGTGTTCAAAAAAGATGAAAGCTACATGATTAAAATGAAGCATGCTATAATGTTTAACTGGCAGTTTATGCTACATAGTCTATATACTCTAGTCTAATCATCTTGTATTGTGTCTGACTAGTTTACACTGGTTCAAAGTTTCTTGGCCAGAAAGGGCCTTGTAAAATTAGATCTTATTAGAAAAAGTATGTATGGTTGCAAAATTTGGAGACTGGCTGATTTTAGTCCTGTCAGATGATATAAATAAATAATCAACAGAAAGCTTTTGGTCTAGTTTGGAGAGAAAAATAGTCAAGTGGTGTTTGTCTTGAGAAATTTCTAGTAGATAGGATTCCCATCAAACTAACATTTCACTTCTTCCTGAATCCAAGTTTTAGGGAAATCTAAGGTGTGTATGAGTATATATTTAAGAATTAAAAGGTAGCATAATAGATAAAATGACAAATATGAATATAATATATAGTGATATTCAAATTAAGCAAGGCTTTAAGATGATGTCTCAGGATATCAGAATGTAATACTAGAAGTCATAAAACCTGTGAGCCAGAGACAAAAAACTTAACTATCTACTTTTCTATCTGCTGTTTAGGCATTTTATTTCAGTAGCTTTAGTTCTTTTCCAGCAGTAAGATCTGTGATTTCCATTTCCTAAATGAGAGAGCATCTAGCTGTGTTATTCATAGCCCACCACACAGCTTAGTTTATGTCACAATACTTTCACTACTTACAGATAAAAATTTGTTTAGCTTCTTTCTTATTAGGTGCCAAGACGCTTTTGCTTTCATTTTGTGAAGTTAACAGTTTGATTTTTATTTAATTTATCAGTTATTAACACTGCCTACTGCCACTTGAATATTATTTATAGACTTTAAAAGATAAAACATGAGAGTACCTAAATATAATGTTTGTGCGAAAGTAACTGGGCAGTTATCTTATGTTTCCCTAAAATTTTCATCCTAAAATCCAAATCTGTCAGTTCTGTCAGATTCTTTTAGCATGCTAATAATGGGTTAACTCCTTTTGCTAAATATGATTTCTTGTGTCATTTATCCAAATAATGTTGAAACTGTTAGGTCAAGGACCTTGTGAAAGGAATCTTGAAAAAATGAGAGCAGAGAGAAGAGATTGTTTCATTCTTGTGATCATAAGTAAAAATTACTGTTCCTTCTAATGAGAGATCCACACCACTACCACCTCTGTCTTAACAATGAAACAAACAAATAAATAAACGCTGTAAGATATTTTCTTGCTTGCTTGTTTTCACCTCAATTTTCAGCTGGAGGAAGTGTAGTTTTCTTTTGCCAAACTATACTTGAATAGGTAAAATTTTCTTTGACCAATAAATTGCATGCATGTGTTATTTCCAATTAATCTTTATAAACTAGTAAAAGAAACTGTAGTAGCTTTTATAGTTTTACAGTCTTACAAAACAAATTGTTGTCAAGTGGATCAATTTTTGAAATTAGGGAAGCCATGTGCATTCTTAAAACTACGTTTTTGTGCACCAGCTGAATTTCAGGTGTATATAATGGCCATAAAAATTCATTCCAGCCTAAAATCTAAACACTCAAATCAGGAGGAATTTTTAAAATTTGGCTAAAATGATTTCTTTTTTTGTACTGTAACCTAAGAGGTACACAAATAGAAGCCTTAAGGTGCTGGGCATAGTTTTGTTGACAAACTAAAACAAACATAGGCAGACCATTTGTTTATGGTATGGGCCAGTGCCCACATAAATTAAAAGAGAGACAGAGGGAGAGGAAGAAGGTGGAGAGTGGGCAGAGGGAAGGCAAGATCTTGACTATTGATGGGAAGGACTGGTTCATCACAAGCTTGTTGAGTGGATATGTGTTTGATTAGAGAATGTGGTTGATGAGTATACTCTAAGCCTGTCAAGTTGGCATGTGTTAATGGGTATACCAGTTTCTGGGCCTATAAAAGCTAGGGAATAATTTTGGAGAGATGAGAAGGGTTTATTTAAAGCAGTTGTCTTTAGTTTTTCCTTGGCCACTTCAGAATCATTATAAGTAGACTAAAGTTCTCTTGAACACAATTTATCCTTGGGGCCCTGTTTTTATTTCAATCATTTTCAGGTTCCTTAGTGTCTTCACCATTTTCTTGCCTCACCATGATGCTCTGGGTGCTAAGTTTTTCCTGTTTCTTCTCTTCCCTGGTCTAATTCCCAAACCCACCCTGCCTCCTACCCTTTCACCCAGTGAAGGTGGCAGGAGGAAATCTGACCAATAAATCTTTGCTAAAATGTTAATCAGGGAGCTTTAGCCTCTTCCAAGTGGACTTTCAGGAATAACGGGCCTAACAAATCCTTAAGAAATTATTTTTGAAGATGGAAGTTCAGACCCTCTGGAGAAGCAGGGGGCCTCTATGGCAGGGGAGCAGAGCAGATTGGAGAAAGGGCTTATTGAAACTTTCTGTGTTTTGAGGTGATCCTAAACTACACATTAATCAAGAACAGTCCTTCAAATAGGCTTACTTATCAAAATGCCCAGCTACAAGCATCCCTATAAATCACTGGTTGTGGAATGTGTGTGGCCCTGTTTTCAATTCACCTTTACATCTGTGACTGGACCTTTACATCTGTAACTGGAGCAATGTTTCCAATACCTGCAAACAGTTATGGCACTGGAGTAAGTTACCTGGTGTGAATCTCTTCTGGACCAACCTCTCCATGTGGCAACCTGCTGGCTTTTATTTTGCTGCCCTGCAGCAGGCCAGCTTTGACATCTCAAAGGCAGTTTTGTGGGATGTGAATTTTAATGTGATAGATGTGTGTTTTTCATGAAATGTTTGCACTTATGTATTAACAAGGTTATTTTATAAATTGGGCTGACATTTCCATTGTTTCCTCCTTGTATTATCTTGCTTTGTTGGAGGCTTTCATAGTTTTTATAAAGTTTATTGCCCCCTGCTGTTCAATATCTTTGTATGCTGTGTGTTATTCTTTACATCCTGCTGGGGTGCTGTTTAATGAATTATTTTTCAATGAGAATGATATGATTTTTACAGCCTGCCCATAGAAATAGTGGTTTTAATATAGTATTTGTTTTATTCTGTACCCTTGCTCATTTTTTTAGCCTGTACATGTCGTCAGTACTAGGGTTTAAGCGGCACAAGGCATTGGCTGTCCAAACTTGATGCAGGCATGTAGTGGTCTTTTTTGCACGTTTAATTCTTTATCTCTCCTAATCTTCTCCCTGGATCTCTATCTTCAGTTCCATTCCAGACATTCAGGCTTTTATGCCAACATCTGTACATTTGCTTGGCATTGAAATTCCACAAAAAACAGCTTTGCTGCTGGTGGTCTGTCTTGCTCAGTAATTGACTCCACAAGTTCCTAGGATGTGTTTTGTAGGGTGATTTGCCAACTTTAGGTTTTTGTCAAACTAGGACTTATTTGAAACTCTGTAGAAATGAAATCAGCGTTTGTCTTATGAGCACTTTAACTTCTTCCTGCTTTCTTTTCTTCTCCTTATCCCCAAAACCAGACATCTTAACTCCTTTTCCCTAATTTGGTTGCATTTTAGAGATTTTCACTTCTATTTTCGGAAATAAGTTACTATTTAAATACCACCACTTCTGTCTCATCCCGTTCCTTTCATTTTCCTGTTCTTCCCCAATTCCTTTCTCTACATACATTGTCCCACTTCCCCTTCATTCCCTGCACACCATATTCCTCCATTTTTAGCCTTGAGTCAATTAATGTAGGCATTTATGACTAGGGATGCCTCAAGCTTGGAATGCTTGTTGAACACTTTTATGTGCATTGCAATGAAAATTTTCAAAAGTCCCTACAATGAGGGGGATACCTCGATATTAGCTATGCAAGGACTTGTCTGTGGTTTTAGAAGGATTACTAGATCTATCAGTTAAAAAGATGTTTGGCTACAAATAACAGAATGTGCAACCTATATTTGGTTAAGCAATAACATGATTTAATTATCTCAAATACTGGAAGTCTATGGGTCGGCTACCCCAGAGTTACTGCTGTGACTCAACAAGGTCATGCAGTATCCAGATTCTGTTTTTCTGCTCTGCCATCCTCAGTGCATTGTCCTTTCCATTCAAGGCTTATCACCTCATGGTTGTAAAATGGTTGTTGCAGCTCTAAGCATCAGGTCATTACACAACATCTTTCGAGGTAAGATGAAGAAGTGTGAAATATTTCCCAGAAACCTCATGCAAGCATTTCCTGTATGTCTTATTTGGAAGAATTGGGGCATGTTCCCATTCTTACAGTGATCACAGGAAGGGGAGAAGGGGTTTACTGGGACTGGCTTTAAGCCTATCATTATTCATTTCCTGGAAATGGGCATTCAACTGTCAAACAAAATCAGGTTTTCTTGCAAGGAGAGAGGATAACAAACTTGGTTCCTTGTGGATAGGCAACAAACTTGATTACCTAGCCAAGAATTGAAAGATGTTGTATTACAAATGACAAATATGGGAGAAAATTGCATTTTAATTTCCAATGTTATAATTGCATTTTAATTTCCAATGTTAATGTAAGTCATGAATGTGGAACTTATTTCTTTTAGAGTCGCCAAGTTCCATTTGTAAAAATTATTCTATATTTTTTTAGAATACATTCTATTTGCAACTAGTTACATTACTACCAGGCAAATTTCTCTTCCAACACAGTGAGATCCATATTTTGACATTTTGAGAATATGTGATAACAGCTGTGGTGTAACCAGTGCTATGTTTTTAGTTGAGGGGGGGGGGGGAGTAGAGCTCTATTTGCTGAAATCCCCTTCCAGAAGACTGTAAACTCCCCCTGTGAGGGCAGGATTCTGGCTTCTTTTTGTTTCTAATCACATCTTCAGTGCCAGTGGGTACATAGTGGTACACAGTGGGTGCTCAGTAAATACTTACTGAATACATGAATCTGAGGCATATGAAATGACATTCTGGAACCTCGTGGCTTTTCCTGTCATATGTATGAGCTTAGTTTTATTGAAGATAGCTTGGAATATTTTTTAAAAATTCATATAAATTCACCTAAAACAATTATTGAAGTTTGGTCAGTACTGTGGTAATTTCTATTTTGCAGGTCTTAGGCACTATTTACTTTTTATGAAAGTTGTATGGTGGTAACACGTATATAACATAAAGTCTGTCATTTTAACCATTTTTAAATGTTCAGTAGAGTGGCATTAATGACATTGACAATGTTGTGCTACCAGCACCACCATGAACCTCATTTTTAACACACATTACTTGCTCATGTAATAAAATGCTGTGTTCTAGGGAAAACATAAACAAATTATAAAGTAATTGTATTTGTATGTTTATATCTCCCTTTATAATTAAAGGAACTCTAGTTGCATATAGTTTTATCAGATGCTTTTATAATTCAGTAAGCAATTCCCTCCTGCTGCCTTGGGCCTGCTGTAAGGCCAGCCCTTGTCACAGTTGATGCTATTACAAAATAGCACTAGAGAGGAATGAGAGACGGAAGGCACAGGTGTAGTGTTGTTGGTGATGCTACGGGGTCAGATGTCACCATGTCTCTGACTCCTCCTGGATATGCCAATAGAAAGGGAATGTGCCGAGAAAAGGGAGGGGGCAGGGTCAGTAGTGGGAAGGAGTCACACGCATGCTCTGAAGTGCCACCTTCTCTCCTTTCCTTCCCACTTGGCCAGATAGTTAAGTGAAATGTCAGTGGGAAGGGATGTGGCCAAGGAGTATGTTCCAGAATATTTATATTTTCCCAAAGGAACACAGGAATGGCTAATTGGTTCTAAAGGTAAAATATATCAAACTTAAAGAAATGTAAACTTGACTTGAGCCTCTGTAAAGCATAGACTTTAAGCATAAGCTTTACATGATGAAACTTGCCCTAAAAGATACAAACAAAATGAGAGAGGTAAAAGTTTGAAAATTTGGTTTTGAGGGCATAAACACTGAATTGCCATTTTTTCCAATTTTTAAATGTAATTTTAAAAAATCCAGAATATTCAATTCATGGATATTATGAAAGCTTTTATTGTAATCCTAGACAAAACTTTACTATGCTATAAAGAAGTCAGGAGCCTTTTGTAAAAATTGTAAATGACAGGAAAACAAAGTCAATTCCACTTAAAGCTGAAGGTTATAGTAGGTCAAAGATCCTTATATATATCTTTTACTTTAGAGTGCATTTGTAGCTCATAAAGGGAGTGGATTGATATTCTTGAAGTTAACTTCCTCCTTCTGTGTTTACAGAACTTGGGCTAGCCAGGTAGAAGGATATGGAATAGAGCTTCTATTACTCTGCCCTGGAGCTCATGAGCTGGTATAACCAGCCTGGGAATGAATGTGTAGTTTAATAGATAGGCTGCCTCTGCTGAGACCATACATTTCCCTCCCTTATTTTTCACTTCTCAGCTAAGTGCTTAAATAAAAGTATCTTGAATTATACTGCTTCTTGGACTCTCATTTCATTCCTGGAATTTAATCTGTATTATCACCACTTGTATTTAGGGAAAGACCATGGGGTACATGGAAATGTTAGGATCATGTAAACTGTGGTCTTTGCCCTCAAGGATATTAGGATATATTAGAAAGCTTTATAAACACAATTTTTCAATGTTTATTTTACAAATCAAGGACATCTCTTCTTAGAAAAAAAATTGTGTAAATGCAGAAGAGTCGCAACTGTGGCAGGGGAGGATCACTCATGCGTGGGGGTGTTAGTGTTGGGAGGATGTGTGAGGAGGGGTGCAACTGGGGCATGCCTCTATAGAATATGAATGTGTTCAGGTGGTCATGGAGTGTTGTGTCAGTAGGTGGAGACCCACACAATAACCAAGAGAATATTGCATTCCCATCCTGGACAGTCCTGCTACATTCTTTAACAGAGTGGCAAGAAACCCTAGAGTATATGGGGAGTGCCTAGTAAAGGAGGACAGACCAATACACCAGGCCGTTGATATTGATGCTTGTACTTACGAACTTTGTTCTTGTAAAATTGAAACTTAGCCTGGTATTATATATTGCCTAAGCGTTACCTCCTGAAAGCCTCCTTGTGCCTCTAATGTGGCCTCTTTTTAAGCCAAACTCAGCATATAAACTCAGTATCCTTCCCCATGGTGTGGGACATGACTCCTAGGGATGAGCCTCCCTGGCATTGAGGGATTATTACCAAGTGCCAACTAGTGATACATTTGGAAAAAGAACTTCACCAAAAGGGAAAAATACTAAACACAAATGCATTTTTAGGGCTAAGAAATTTCAAAGTGAGTCAGGAAGTCATTCCAGAGTTTATGTTTATGCACGTCTTAGGAGAATCTCACTGCTGCACAAACAGTGCCTCAAGCAGAGGGGCCTGAGGGCTCTAGAAACATCTATATGCAGAGCAGACAAACCCAGGAATTCGGCTGTCTGTGGGCCTTATCTTGGAATATATGATAACCTATTCCCACAGTGTCTCAGAGTTGAACTCATTTATAAAAACCCTGCACATAGTTCTTATGCCCCTTTTTATTTGAATCTACAATTAACACTAGACTGGTTAAATATATGTGTCAGAGAAATAAATCTTCTGGCTGTTCATATGCTTGTTGAGCCCTGAATCTCAGCAGAGTTGCAGCCAACACCTACCGTCTAATTCATTGGACTCACCCAGGGCAACTATCAAAAAGATGATGATGGACAGCACCCATCCCAATAAACAGAGAACATCTACAACTGTGAACAAGACAATTCCACCCATCTGCCCCATGGGATCTAAGCCCCCTCTCAATCAGAAACAGAGTCGCATTACTATCCCAAAATCTTCAAGATTTAGGAATGAACAAACATAAGGGGGAATGCAACTGTGGACTAAAGTAGGCTTATTATTATTCTAGTGATTAAAGAACTTGTAACATTGATATAAAGATAGTGGTCACCAGAAGTTCTGAGGGGAGGAAGAAGGAAGAATAGGTATAACATGGGGCATTTTGGGGACATTGGAATTGTTCTGCATGACATTGCAATGATGGATACAGGCCATTATACATCTTGTCAAACTTATAAAATTGTGCAGTGCAAAGTGTAAACCATAATGTCAACTATAGACCATGGTTAGTAGCAATGCTTTAATATGTGTTTATCAATTGTAGCAAGTGTACCAACTAATGAAAGATGCTGTTAATAGGGAAAAGTGTGGCAGGGGGAGGGGGTGAGATATATGGGACTCCTCTATATTTTTGATGTAACATTTATGTAGTCTAAAGCTTCTTTAAAAAATAATAATAATAATAATAATAGTTTAAATGGATGTTGGTCTTAAGTGAATCCACAAAGCTTCTATACCCATAACAGAACAAAGTAATCAAAGTGACCATTCTGTCATGCACTGTAGATCCTGGGAGCAGGGTGATTTATGGTCCTGAGGCAGAAGGGAGTATCATTGCGTCACCTGGGTATCAGCGTGGTATGGCCCAACAATATGAAAGAGGTCGTCATTGTTCAGCATACCTTACCATGGATATTGCTGTTGTGTCCCTTCACTTGCTAGTTATATTTCCTCAGGCCCAAAAATATCTAGTTGCCTTAAAGTTATCCTGCATCCACCATCTTATGTCTACCATTTGGTGGAAAAAGGGAGGTAAGAAAACCTGTTACAATGAAAGAGTTCCATAATCAAAAATGATCAACCTTTCCACACTATCAAAATTCTAGGTCTCTTAATGCAGCTCAGTCCCTCTAGGGATTAAGGGAAAAGCAAACTGGTAAGATCAATTCACACTTCTGTTTGAATTATTAATAGTCTTTTCACCAACTCAGGAGTCTCACTTTCTAAGAAAATATGTTTGTTAAATCAGACAAAATTTCTAAACAGTGTTGTGTTATTTCAGACACTGTAGCAAAAACTAAGGGAAGAAAATATTTCTTAAATATTTTAAGAGGACCACTTAAAAATATTGATTGCCACTATGGGTAATAAATAAGAATGGTCACGTCACAAGTTAAAATGTGAACGCGCACACACACAACTATAAATAAATTATAAAGTGAATTCTGAAAGAGCAGTATGGAACAGGATGTAGGAGTTCGGAGCAGAACAAGAGGCCTTCCAACTTTCATGGCAGGTAGGCTGCATGGATGTGGCTGGAATGATGGATTGTATGAACTGAGCTGATGGCCTTGGTAGTTTCAGCCAAGAGAAGCACTAGTCATGGGAAGCCTGACCCAGGAGGTCCCTGTTTCTCAAGACATTTTACAGTAGGGAGAGAGAGAAGATTGGAAATAATGACATGATGAGTATGTGAAGCATGACCTGCACCTTTTATACTCTAATCCTCAGAGCCACCCCATGAGCAAGCATTTTAAGAGAGAAGAAACTAAGGCTCAGCAAGATTAAGTACATTGCCTAAAATCCCATAGTTGCTAAATAGAAAAACCAGCATTTTGCCTGATTCTAGAACTTTCACTCTTCTCATTGTACAATCTCTCCCCCTCTTTTTCTCCCATGGGAACTCCCTAGCACTGGCAGTGATAAGGGTGGGATGGGGCACTCATAAGTGTAGACCATTTGTAAGTTGAGATTTATCTGCACGTGGACATATTTGTTTAAACCATATACTGATGGAGAAGACTATTAATGTGATTTTTCACAATAATAGCATGATTTAGGAGACCTTCTGGACAGCTAGTAATGGAATCCCTCATTATGAAACTAGTAGTACAAGTAACTTATATTTAACCAACTTTTAGTTCATTCAAAAACAGAGTATATTGTCCAGAACAAGATTACTTCTTTTTTGAAAGTGTGTCTAGCTTTGTCTATTTTGTTTAAGGCCCACTCTGTAAAATGAAGCAGAATTCTACTACCAAAAATAAACTATACCCTCGGGTGGTAGTTCTTTTATTTTCAGTCATTCCTAGTGCCCAGTGGGCTATGAAAAGGTGTGAAGTTTCCCTCCATGAAAATCTCTTCAGTTACAAAAAGAACTTTAGTCTTTCACAGTTTGTGTCTTTAGGGATATTGTGTGTTTTTTGTTTGGGGAGGACATATTCAGGATTATTATTATTTTGTTGGGGGAGTGAGGTATTTAGTTTTGGGTCCCTAAAAGAGTTTTTTGGGATCAGGCTCTGGTTCACTGCCACACATCCAGCTACAGCTGTGCATTCCCAGGCACTCAGTGTGGCTCTCTCATTACCTATTAGCAGTTCCACCGAAGAGGGACCATTGGAAACTGAGGAAAGCAAAACTCATGTAAAAAGTCTGGAGAATTTTGTTGTAGAAGGAGATTAACATGTTTTTAGTACAAGAGATTATCTATGGCTTTTTCTTTACTTAGGCTGACTTTGTCTATAGTATAAGGATGAACTGTCTGCACTTTGATGTGTTAATAGGAATGGATATAGTTAAAAATATAACTTTGAAGTACTTCCAAGCCTATTTATATTGTTAGAAAAATAAGTTTATCCAGGAATGGAAATAGACAGGGACCTGAATTTGGATGAGTCCATAGTTTAATCAATTACTTTTCATGATGGAGTTATTTTAATTACTTAGGGAAGATGAGTAGATATCATCATTCTAGACCTGGTTGACTACCTACTGTTGTTTACAAATTAACTAATTAACTAATCCTCTAACAATCGTGATTGTATCAGCCAGTGTGGTTATTGCTTATATCTGTCTGTCTCACATATTCAAATTCTAAGAACTGATTTTTCATAGTTAAAGAGTCAGGTTTGCAAACATCATTATAATTCTTCTTGCCCATTCCCTACCCCCCTTTTTGGTAAAGAATAAACTTACTACTCTGACAGATGTAATATCAAGGGACTGCTTCTTCCTTTTTTCTGTCATTTGACAGTAAACTTTGCTGGTTAGGAAACCAAATCATTCCATGCATTATGAGTCACTTGCTATTAGGCTCATTTTTTGGTGAAGTTGAATTTATCTTTTTTCCTCATTGATGGGAAGATGAGCTTTGTGGTGGACTCCTGCTCAAAGGAAGTGGGGATGCTAGTGTATAACTGGAGGGAATAACTTTATATCCTGTTATGCCATATTTGGGTAGAATTGTTGAAGGAGAGAAAATATTCTTCCCACAGGAGAGAGAGGTTTCCCTCTTGGAAGAAAATCCCACATTCTAGGTCCTTTGACACATCACTGACTATTAGCATGGAGCCAGTGTTTACTGCTGGTTCTTGGTGTTAAACAGCCCTCCACTGCTTTTATTGTACCATTAATTGCACTTAATGCAGCTGCATTTCTAGTACGCTTGGCTAGGCTCTGAAAATTAAGTAGAGGGTACTTTGTTATAAAATTCACTGTAATGAGCTCTGGTGGGACAGGGTCTGTTAAGTTTGAAATTACCTCGGGCCATTTCTAAAGGACTTCTTAAAATATTTCACATCTATAAAAGTTTGTAACTAGATGTATAACCATGTAGACTCTTAGGCCAGGCAGAGGCCTGATGCACTGATTTCTCTTCAGTGCATCTTTGATAAAATAGGAATGTTTTGAATATTTGAGAATGATTGTGGTTTTCCACATTCTCCCCGGCCTCCCACATTAACTAAAATCCAACTTTTAGGATGTCAGAACATACACTTGGCTTTAGCTGGTTCACACCATAGCTTATATATGGACACTTTTTTTTTTTTACTTCTTTCAAATTCAAATCATACATAGAACTAGAATAAATATAAGACACCCCTTTGGGTATATATAAATTGGTTCACGAAGGGGTCACACCTTTAAGAACAAAAAAAAAAAAAAAACACTAAAGAGACAGCTGTAAATATTAACCAATTAGTTTAATGTTACAGCTACCCATCAGAGCCTAGAACAGATTCCTGGTACCTGGCTAATAGATGTTTAAAATGACTTTAATTTCCCCCAGTCTTCTTGAGCTATATGACTGCTGTAATGCTTTGCAGCTAATAAAATTTCAAATTGACTAATTTACCGGGTAGCTTTACCAAAACATCCAAGTAATCCGTACATACTCATTAGAGAGAGATCCAGAATATATTCCCTTAGCACTTATTTGAAAACCTCGCTGGGATCAGCCTCACTGAGCTTTAGATGCACTGGCACAAATCAGGTGGAGGATCTTCTATGGTTTTAGTGCAGCAATTTATCTGAGTTTTGTAGTTAAAGTTTGAGCATGAGGTAATTAGAGCCCTCCAAGCTTGAAATTCATGAACCTTTTCCCCCCTTTAATAGACTCTGTACAAGCTTGCCAAGCTCAATGTTTGACTGATATATATTGAGGCTTTGTTAAAAGCCTCCGGTCAAAATGTAGTTTTAAAAAATTCAAAATCGGTTTTCTTTTATTTTTAGCTCTTACATGTGTAAACAGAGAAGATTGCTGTGTGCTTTTACTGAGGGTCAGTCAGCAGTTATGTTGTGCCCTTTGGAAATATTCACTAGTCAATACTCAAATACACAGCAACCTTGTAGTACCACACCTGCTATCCAAATGGGTCTGAAAACAAATACTACATGACCAGTCAGGGCTGAGGAATAAAAGGAGCAGGCTGCTGTGGGTTGGTTTGGGTTTTTTTCCTCCTGTTTATCCCTCCTGGCAAAAAGAAATGGAAGCTAACCTTTATGCTGTTACCATTTTTGTAGTAGGCTTGAACAAATGTGTCTCTGCAGTAGGCAGTCATAATTGAATCAGCTTCCCAATACCTACCATGTGCATGATTTTTAGAAATTGACAATTTATGTGCCAGTCTTTATATATGTAATAGACACACACACAGAGTGCACACCATGTATATGCCCGCATGCATACATGTGTACACAACCAATGCAACCACACCACACTTTCTTCATTTACCTTCATAAAAGATAGGATCAAAGTTCACCTAGAGTCTTAAAGATTTCCTATGTGCCAAAACAGTCTATAATAACTATTTTTATTACCCTTATTTGTGAAAAAGGCCATGACATGATTTACCATACTAAATATATAGGTTTTTTTTTTTCCTTTGTATCATTTACAAATGATTCCTAGAATGCATTTCTTTGAGGAAGAGGAAAGGAATTAACAGTTAGTGAACACATAAAGTCTAGAGACTTTATGTAAATTAAATCACTTAATCCTTAATACTCTAAAGTAGATGGCAATATATTTTTCTTTGTAGTTTCCATATTTCTCTCATATTTTCTGTTTGATCCATGGTCACATACAAGGACGTGACAGAAAAACTGATAGAAATGTCCTACTTATATAATATCACTTGGTGTCTTTCTTTAATCCTTATCAGCAAATGCATTTTATTAGCACCTATTTTTATTTTGCTACAGAGATATTTTTAAATCCAGAGTCAATGAACATTTATTTATTTGTTACTACTTGCTAGGTATGTGCTAGAAAACTGTCAAAAAACCTTGGCATTTAACCTATGCCACAAACCTCTGGATACTCCATAGATGGAAAACTAAATCTTGGATGACAAGTATCTTACCCAGGTTTACCAGCTAGAAATGGCAGAGTTGAGACTAGAAAGAAAGGTTTCTGACTCCAAGAATTATGTTCTTTACACTAAACTACAGCTGCCTTCCCATCTTTTAAAGTACTTCTAAATACTTGATGAATTTAAGTATTTAGGAGTACTTTAAGAATTTACTTGACTAAAAGATGAATAAAAACATCAAGATCTTTGAAGGGCATTGCAGAGGGCAGTTAGGTGTATGATGAGATACTAACTTTGGAAGAAATCCTTTCTAATGAATGAAGTCATTAAATGAGGTGAGTAGATTTCTTACAATACAGCTTACTTCATTTCAACCATGGGTTAAATTCTGAAGAAAAAATGAGATGGCAGCAATAGAAATAAATTTTGGCCTTGGGGAAAAAAAGGAAACTACATATTCCCTACCAAATGATGAAAGCCCCCAAAGAAAGCTGTCTTGGAGAGGAAAAAAGAAAGAAGGGGAGCAAGTTGGGGGAATATTCACTTCCTAATACTGGGATGAGATTTGAAAAAACATCTTTGAAATACCAGAACAAGTTGTCTGTCTTTCTTGCCACCTAGAAAATTCAGCCTCACTAAAGGTCACCTGTAAGAAATATTTCTTGGGAAACAAGACCTTGTTCTCTCCCACAAATAGCAGCAGTTCCTGGCTTCTTTCTTTATTGGATTAATCGAAATTCATTAAGTAACGCAAATGGAATATGATATTCTTCTTTCCTCTACAATTGTTTTTTTTTTTCCCCAACAAATTAAAGGCATTTTAGATTTCTTTGATTACTTAATATTCTTTTAGTTCATACCTGGTATATTAATAATCTCTTGCACTACTTGCCTAGACAGATCTTGCTGCAAGAAATAAGTATTTATTGATTTGGGGATCCAAGAGTTGTAGAGACTACAAAAATAATTTTAGGTAGCTCCTCTATGGCACTTTAAAAGCTTGTACCATGGCAAGTGATACAAGAACAGAAAGACTGGGGACAGACTGTACCCCGAGAGAACATCCATGTTGATGAGTGAAGCAATGGGCAGTATTGATATCAAGAGAAGAGGAAAGCCTAAAATAGTATTGTCCCAAAGTGTGGGCTTGTACTTTTTATAGCATACAGGCTTCTTTGGAAACCCTATTATATAATGGAAATTTTTGTTTATGTATTTCTTTTTTTTGAAGTTGGTAGGACAATCACTCTAGCAATGGAGACCATGGTTCTGTGGAAAGAATGTTCAATTTCTCCATGTACTCAGTGGAGAGAAGCAAAGAGAGGGGTGAGAGAGTTTTGAAGTAATGAGGCTGCAGTACCAGCAGAATGGAGACTCGTTAACAGGGTAAAAAATGGACGTTTCAGGGGATAATAACTTGATTTTAGGTATGCTTAGGCAGCTTTCTCTATAAAATCACACTTCTGAATAAGGATTGTAGATAATTATGTAGTTTAACCATTATCTAGCAGAACATGTTCTGAAGCTGAGAGATCTCTGTTGAGGTAGCCTGGGCCATCATAGCATGGAATATCTCTGTTATCTATTCAGGTTATGGTTAAATAATGAATTTAGTTTTTGTGTTTGTTTTTTTTTTTTTTCCTTTTAATGGTGCGCTACCTATTTCTCATCTCTTCTTTACTTGATAAGTAATTTTGCAGCTTCATCTGAAAGTCTTTATGCTTTCCCTTCACCTGAATATCACATCACTTCTTCACTTTTTAATATCTTTACTCAACTATTGTTTTCTCAGACAGGCCTTCCCTGCTCTTCCTCTCTAAATCAGAATTTCCTGACACTCTCTTTTTTTCCCTTTTCCCTTTATTTTTTTGACGTGATGCTTATCACTAAAATGTTTGTTTGTGTGTGTATGTATATATTACACACGTGTATATCTATTATCATCACTGCTGTTTTGCCCAAAGCACCCTCTGGAATGTTAACTCCATGTAGGCAGATTGTCAGTCTGCCCCTTCACTCTTCCTAAATCTGGAAGAGGGCACTTAGTAGACCCTCAGTAAATATTTAGATAAACAATTGAATTGTATCCTTTGCATTTAGCATAATACCTGGCAGAGAGTAAACACTCAGTAAAGGTTTATTAAGAGAATGAACACAGAGTGTGCATGTTACCATGTCTGAATAAATAAATAAATTCTCATGCCTGAATCCCACCAAATTGAAGAGTCCAGTGGCTTCCAGGAAAAGAGAAGCAAGACAGCTGGAAGACAAATAAAAATGACTGGCTAGTGGCAAAGTCCATTTTCATCAGAATCCTGGTTCAGTTATTCAGTTCAGATTTTTGGCAAGTGATGCAGATTCTTTTTCAGAAAATGTTGATTGATTGCACAGTTGTGCCCACTTCATTTGCAAACCTTCATTATCTCTTTTTCCTTTCCTCCCTCTGCCTGCATTTAGAAGGGGAGGAGCAGTGTATAATTCCACAAGGCAATTTTTGTGAATAAACCAACTAACTGGCTGTTTCTTTCAGTCTCGCAGTCCACACACAGAATACAAGTGACTGTTTTAGTTGTGTATCTTTTTTGACTGAAATCTCCTTATATTCACTCATTCGAGTATTCATTTGATTACTTACTCATTCATTCAATGAGCCATTCATTCAGTCCCACTAAGTGCCAGGCTGGTACAGAGTATGTGAGAATGCTTATCTGAATCCAGAGTTCTTGACCTGGGGCCTATGGATGGGTTTCATAGCTCTCTGGAATTTTTGTAATTGCATATGCAAAGTTTTGTGTTTGAATATTTTCTTAGGAAGGGGCTTTGCTTAAAGAGCTCTGTTATTCAAAGAAAGGAACATATTAAGAACTCTAGTAGAGAAAGGCTTGAGCCTCAGTCTTGAATCAAAATAATAGGTCCTCACAGTAAGGTTTTGTCCTCTAATATGTTTCATGGTGGTGATGGTGGTGGTGAGTGCTAAAGTACATGCTTGCGTATGTTTGTAATTCTAGGTCTGACATTCTTGTCAACCTGTTTACTAGTTTTTACACCAGAAATAGTGCTCATATTTCTTATTTAGTTGGTAACCGCTGAAATCGTCTCTGTTGTTCCCCAAGTGGAAGGCAGCAATAGTGATGCTGGATGGAGGATGCAGACTTTCATCTGCCAAAATGAGCAAGACGTAGCTCCCCCTCAGTTGCCATTGATAATTGTGTGAGCTTTTATTGATCAGCTATCAGAGGGAAGATGGTGGGGTTACAAGAGCAGATTTGGGTTTCCAGTGGTGGTGGCTGTGTATGTTTACCTACTCAATTATGTCTGAGCCATTCAGTGTATTAAAATGAGTGCTAATTACTGCTGGAATAGGGTATGAGTGAATCTTTCAAAAGAAAATTTAGTGGGCAGTTGCTGACACTCAGTGAATTGCTGGCTCTTTGCCCAAGTATGTGTGAAATGTTTGCACTGGTTTGAGGCTCTGATTACAGTCTGGCTCACAGGGTTTGTGGTGACACTGTAGATTTGATAACAAGTCATAGGAATGGTGGAAACTGGGGGTGCACAGGGGGAGAAGTTCCTAATATTACTGTTAAATTTGCGATAAAGGCAATTCATTTAGAAGAGTCATCTTTCGCCCAGCCTCTGCTTCTCATAACAAAGAGGAGAGAACTGACATGTGCTCAGCACCTCCTGTACTTTAGGGTGTTCATTCATTCACAAATATTTATTGGGATGCACACAGTGATATCACTGGCTTGTAATGGCAGCATGCTACTGGGGGAGACAGACAATATACAAATAAGTTGAGAAAAACTAAAGCAAGGTGGGGATACCATGTGTTCTCACAACAGCTGTATGAGGTATGGCCCCTTTTTACAGAAAAAGAAATCGAGGTCTGTGGAACCTAATTTGTCTAAGACCACTGAGCTAATTTAGAGATAAACAGAGGATTTAAAACTTGGTTTGACTGAACTCTAAAACCCAAATCCTTTCTTCTGGGTAGAACTGTCTTCCAATAATGTAAGTCCGTGCAGTGAGCTTCCGTGCAAGCACTGAAGCAAACAGCATTCTGGGAGCAACACAGTTGTCCTTGATGTAAGGGACCTGAGTCATGAATAGTCCCTTTCAGAACTATGAGGTGAATTGACAGTCCAGTTGGTAACTCAGTTGCCTTGCACATGCCAAGCTGGCTGCTGTAATCTGAATATGCACTTTAGGGACTTTATGTAATGAGTGGTGCTTAAGTAGAGCCATAGGTAGTAGAAGGTTAGAACTGTAAAGGAAGGGTTTGCAGACAGCACTGAATGGACAGTGATCTTCCTGGGTATAAACATGTGTCTGCTAAGCTGCAGTGCTGAGCCCCGAGTGTGGGAGTGGGAGGATCCAGCCCAGGCAGTGTCCATGGTAGTGTGACAATCCATTGGTATTGCTCCCTAAGGGAAAGCAAGTGGGAGTGTGGCAAGTTGATGAGCCGAGAAGCTTGCACAAGTGGCTAGGTTAATGTACATTTGCCCTTGCCTTCACATCTGAGCAGTAGACCCCAGCGGCCTGACCATTGGATTACCCTGTTCATGTAACTTCACCCACCGTACCCCAACCTCAGCATACCCCTATTCTGAGGTCTTTCTTGACTCTACTTCTCCCCACCTACATCCTGAGTTGGTAGTTGCACATTTACTACAGTTTATCATTTGCTCAGGCGACCTTCTCCCCACTAGACTTTAATCACCTGGGGGGTCAGTGTTGTTCCTTTTCATTTTTATATCCTCTGGCACAGTGCCCCACATAAAGTAGAGGCTCAACAAATATTTTACATGGATCTTTTTAGCTTTCTTCTGTTGACATAAAAAACATCTAGAAATGGAAATGGGGGCCTGTATTACATCTCCAGCATCTAGGTCAGTGAGGTCCATATCTTTCATATTGTAAGTGCTCACTAAATTTTGGATGAATAAATGTAATACCATAGCCTGAAATCATTGAGTTTTGGAAAATGATCAGAGTGACTCTTCAATAGCAGGTGCTGTTCTAAACAGAGTATTGTGTCCTCTGGGCCAATCCCATCACTTCACAAAACTATTTATGTTGACTGTTCTTTTGGCAGAAAGAAAGTCACTGAGCACACTGTCAAGCATTGATTTGGCCCAAAAGCAAAAGAGAGACAGACAGACAGACCAGACTCTGAATATATGAATGAATCAACAGAAGAGAGAAGAGGGAAAGAGTAAGAGACACTATCTTCTTTCTACCATGGAATCACAAACTGCTTCCAACATTTTATAGTTCCCTGTCATGTTGGTGGCTAGGAAAGCCCACTGGGTGGATGGAGCATTAGACTGGAAGCAATAAGGTTGTGCCTGATTTTTGTATTTGTTGCAGATGTGATAAATGTCATAACATGAACCTTGGGATTGGCCTGAAAAAAAAATCAAGAGAATAGATATAGACCTCTTCCTTTCACCAGCAAGTACTGACTGACAGTGCACTGACTCAGTGATAATCTCCATCCCCTTCTTATGAGAGTGGAATCATGATACTCATAGTTCATGTGCCGCTGAGGGCAGAAAGGGTGATGGGATGGCGGTGCTCATCTTGAAAGGCTTTTAAGACAGTTTACAAAATATCCTCTGATGGAGCACATCAGCTTGAACCCCATTAACATTTTAGGAAAAAAATGTTTTAGCATGTTATGGGGGTAGGTCATTTCTACCAATTAAAGGACAAGTATTAGATTCCTTTTCAAAGTTGATGCTGCATTCAAATCCCAAATCTGATGTGTTTTCCTCATGTTTCCCTTTGAGAGCTGTAGTAAGGGAGCATTTGATGTTCTGTGAATTGTTCACTTAATTCATGAAAGACGCAAGGAATCCCTGCCTGGCTTAGAGTTGTTGATTTGATTTACGGAGGAAAGTGGTTGTGGGAAGAAGAGTTATTTAAGCAACAACAACAGAAGAAGCTCAAACTAGAACCCAAAGACTGCTCAGAAAGCAGAGCAGCATTCTACATCAGGAACATATTTGGGCTTTGAGTCTGGGCAAGTGTCTATGATGCCCATTCTGCCTGGCCCGCTGGACTCTTCTATCATGTGGGACTATCTTGCTCAGTGGACTGCAGGTATGATGGGAATTCTCAGGCATCTTTGTGTCCTGAGTCCCAGCAAAGTGCCAGCCATATAATGAGGCTCCATACATGATTGTTGCGGCAGCCCTGAAGCCGGAATAAATTAGTTTATGTATTTGTGCTGAGTTCATGTTAGATAAAAATCAAGGCTCTCTGCTACTTTACGATTCTTCTTTATTCATTCTGAAGTCACTTTATAATTGTATCATTCTGAAAGCTTTACCCCAGATTGAGAAGGGATTGTCATCCAACTGAATCCATAGCTCTGCTGGGAATCCAAAAGACAGGAATTATCCACTGTCTATTTATGAGCTTTTATTTACTTTTTTTTTTTTTTAAGGAAATTCTCGTTCTCTTAACTATGCAAAAGAAACAAAATCATTAATTTAAACTTTACTTCCCAAAGCAATCCCAATAACATCAAGTTGTTGAGCCAATAAACAACATTCAGAAAAGACTTGGATGTCTTTTCAGTTGCAAAAAGTGTCCTAATTTTGTATACATTGTTATTTTGAAATGATGAAGAAGTAGAATTGGAATGATTTGAGTAATAAGTACCATTGATTCGGGGAAGCCTCTTTGGCTTTGTAATGATTATTTTTGAAGTATCAGCAATGTAAGGCATGTCTTCTCTTGGTTCAATCAGATGACATGTCCTCCTACCCCTCTGCCTCCCTGCAACTCTTGAGGATTTCCCTCAAGTAATTCACTCCCCAAACCTCATCCCAGGCTAGGGACCATGCCTGCATTTTCTTCAGGGATGTTGAGTGTCAAGGTGTCATTCCCTCAGGTGCTGTCACCTTAAAGAGCAGCTTAACCCACTGTCCTAAATTTCATTGTCAAGGGGAAGTGTGGGTTCTCCCATGAAGAATGTTAATCACCAGGTTCTCATTTCCATCAACAGAAAAGGAAGGAGAGGAGGACAAAGTGAATCTTTAAAATGGAAACTTTGTACTAAAAAGAAAAACATGTCATTTGTTACTGATCAAATACATGTAAACATTGTTAAGACTTATAATAGTAATACCTGGGTGCTATTTTACATTTAGAGGACCTTGCAATTTTTGTGTAGAAAAGTTTTCAAAAACTGTATGACTACTCTTTAGTTTTTAAGAAGAAGGGAAGTGCATAGTAAATGCCCCCTTTGACTAAACAGATCTGTTGAACCACTAGGGTCTTGTATGTTTTCCCTTTAGTTCTTTACTAGATGAAAAAAATACAAATTTGCTTTTCAAAAAAAAAAAAGCAGATCTGGTTTCTTTTTCCAAAATTTAGTACATCATTAGTAAGTATTAATACTTTCACAGGCATATCATCCCTAATGTTTTTACCTAATGCATTTGACTTATAGTTAAATTGGAAGAAATTTAAATGTGCTGTGTCAAGGAATTTTTGAATCAGTATAAGACTTGTTAAAGTTTCATTTATATTATTAGATTAAACACCCCTTTTGTGTCTAAATTGTATTAATGTGTTGATGGGTTCTGGGATGTAAATTATTTAAAATGTATTTTTTTTATTTTTAAAAATCCTCTAAATCTGAATTTAAAAATAAACTCGATTTTTACTTACTTCTGAATACAGGAGTTTTTCTTTCTTGTACTTATTTTTAATCAGACATTCAGATTAGAAGTGATTTTCCTTATTTCTCTTCTCTGGGCTTCAGCTGTCCTATCTTTTAAATGGCAAAAACTAATCTTGGTGAAAGTGCATTAAAAACGCATCGTTATTATTTGTTTTCAGACATTTCCGTGATACAGTGCATGGAAACCTCCCATCCCATTCTTTGTGCAAACAGGATTTCAGTTACAGTGTTATGTATGAGTTAAGCCGGTACCCAGCACTACTTATTTCAGCATCATGTCTCCATCCACCCCTGAAATGCCCCTGCAATCTAAGGCCAGCACAAGCACTGAGGAGTTTAGGGTTGAATGAAAGTTGTGAACTTGAGCAGTAGGAAGATCTGTGAGGGCCAATTTGAGTATGAAGATTTGGTCCCATATTAAATGCAAACATAGAAATTTTGATTTTAACAGGGAAACACGGATTCTGACATACATAAAGACGTGTGTGCACGCACACGCACGCACGTGCACACGCACACATGCACTCTTATAAACCCCTGAGGCTCCTGGAAAAACCCTCTTGGCTTCCTTGGCTCTGCAGTGAAGGAGGCTAATTGAGATTCTTCAAGGGAAATCCCCTTTCTTTCCTTCCGTAGCCGTGGAAAAACTCATTAAGCATTCTATGCCCCGTTCTTTCCCAGGCCCAGTTGCTAAAGCCCAGGGAGTGATGTCCAGGGTTTCCAGTCCTCCATTCCCCCAAGCTCGGTGTGGGAACAGATCCTTGCCCTTTGGGTGAAGGATTCAGAGGGCAGCCATCAGAGGACTCACTTGAGAGGCAACCTGGCATGAAGGTGGATGATTTCATTCTTGAGATGCAATGCATTGGGAACCCTGGCTCCCAATTTCATTATTATCTTCACGTTTTAATCTTTTAATATCTTTTCAAGTGCCCTCCCTGCCTGTGGTCCACCTTCCTGTTGTGACCTGTGCTAGGAGGAGCTGGGGCAGCACCGCCTTCTCTGGAAAAGGGGTGGGGAGCATTATGAAGGGAAAGGGTAATGCCAGACACGAGGCGAGTAGGGCTCGCAACTTTTCTGCCTTTCATTCTATGTCTGTGTCCACTGAGCTGCCCTGTTTGTGTTTTGTAACGGGTCCTTTTGTGGCAAGCTGACCTTTTGGCTGAATAGGTCAATCTCTCATGGAGATCTAGCCTTGCTCACGTTTGTGCAGTCCGAAGGTGATGAGCTCTGGCTAGGAATATGACTGGGTGTATGTGGTGTATTTCCCCAAAGAGTGATTGTCTTTCACGGTACTGAATTAACTCTCAAAACCAGAGTATGTGGTTATGCTGAAGAATCTAGTTCAGGGCGTTTTTGCTCACGTTGTTGAGGGACAACACTAATTTTTCAGATATGTTTCAAATTGTGGCAACACTAATTTTTCAGATATGTTTCAGATTGTGGCTTCCTTGTGTGTCTTCTACTTCTTAATGAGAGAAAGGGCAAATGCACAGGCATGTCAATATGGATTTCTGGAAAGGATGATCAGAAACTCCTCAGTTGATTTTTTAAAAATCCTTCTGTCTGTATATGTCTTCCATTTAACATTTGTTAAAATTGTAGGTGTTTCTCCTTTTTTATTTTTTATTTTTTAAACCCTTGTGAAATGAGACAATGGTGTTGTAGTGTTTGTTGATACTTATATGCTGGGCCTGGGGGTTGTTTTAAAATGCTTAAATTTTTCTTTCAGAATATTTATTAGTTTTCATAAAACTAGTTATATTACAATAACAAGCAATTTTCAACATCAAATAGGAACTTGGCAAATGTTTGTTGAATAGAATTTTAAGTTGAATTTTATGGTTTTTTCTTTTCTTTTCTTTTTTTTTTTTTTTTTTACCTTTAACAGTTTGTATAAACCTATGCAATTCAAATCTTCAATCTCACTGTTAGTGAGGGATGCCCTGTATCATTTATTTAGCAATGCCCTATATATTTCTTAATTTAGTTGGTGTGCTTTAAATTTCAAAAATAGTCTGATCTGAACAAACAAATGAAATATATCAGTAGATCGGATAAAATAAATATCTGTTTAGCACTAAGTGTACATTGTGTCTTGGCTACCAAATGGTTTTAGAAACAGGCAACTTCTAAAACAGAAAAAACAGATAACTTCATAAGGGATGTATTACTTTTCTGAGAACAATAAATATCATTGAGGAAATATCCTTTTAGTTTTTCTTTAGGCATAAGTGATATGCCATGAATGCAATGAGATTAACGTGGAGAGGCGAGAGGCAAAGAAACTATATCTGCATTGTTCCTGCGTTATCAAATTATTTCCTCAATTCTCAAAATTCCACATATGATAAGATAAAAAGTACAAGATAAGAAGTACATATTTAACATCTATTGAGTTACCAATAATGCTAGCATTAGAGCTGGGCTCCTACCAGGGGCATAATGGGCTCCTGTTTAACATATTTATGTTGGTTGTAAAATTAGGAACTGTCATTACAGCCCCACATCACCTGCATAAGTGCAAAACATATAAATCAAGAGAAGTTCCAGTGCCATAAAAATGCCATTGAACAGAATAGCATGAACTACTTACAAGGTACTTTGTAGTATACCAGCATGTACTGGGATACACACTGAGATTTCTAGAGGATTTTTTTTTTACTAGAGAAGTTTTGAGTTTACAAACCAATTATGCATAAAATACAGGATTCCTGTGCACCACCTGACCGTCAATGCTTTACATTGGTGTGGAATATCCGTTACCATTAATGATAGCACTTTTAAAAATATAATTGTGCAATTTTAACAGTATTTACCTTTGTTACTATTGATGAAAGATTATTAAAATGGTTCTAGCTATCATCCATTATTTACCTTATATGTATTTTCCCCATATACCACTTACCACCTTCTATTAGTGTTGTACATTTTTTATAATTCATGAAAGAACATTCTTGTACTATTATCTATAGTCCTTCATCTCCAATAGGGTTCACTGTGTTGTACAGTCGTATATTTTATCCTTCATTATTTATTCTAATAACATACACATCCTAAAGTTTCCCCTTTTAACCACATTCATTCACAATAATAGAAGATTTGAAGATCAAAGAAGAATAGTCATGCAGGTAGGATGGATGGGCGTAGGATCTGATGAAGATATGTGGGAGAGCAAGGCTGACTAATAAGTTTTTAAAATAAAACTCCTAAATATTTATTCTCTCACAGCATTTATTTAGAGAAGCGACTGCGCTGAGTGGGGAAAGGCAGGGAAAAAAAGGCCATCCTTGAAAAACCCTGCAGCACTCAACTGAATCAGTGATGCTTCTAGAAGGCTGTTGAGCCACCACTCATTGTTACTGGATCATGCCTCTGGGCCTTTGACTAAATAATCATTCTCCTTATATTTCCTATGGTGTTTTAGGAACCCCTTTGGTTTTTAGCTATTGCACTCCTGGCACTCTTGTAATCCAATGCTTTGTAAAACAGTTTATGTTCTCAAAAATTGGTCAATTTTCTTTAGTGAGATGAAATGGTTTACTTTGAACTTTATAACTGAAAGTCCTGAAGTACCCCCAAATTATTAATAATTAATAATTATTAATAAGGAGCTTTCTGAATCATAATTACTGCCTCAAAAACAGAGTGGACACTTTGGACGTTTTTCAACGTCCCCCTTCTCCTGCCCCAAAGCCCCCATGCAATCTTAAAAAAAAAAAAAAAAAAAAAAGACTGCAAATTTTATTCATGTGGGATCATTCACACCAAGCTACCATAATGTGCAATTAACACTCTAGAAACTGAAAACAGTATTCAGCAAGACAGCTGCATTATCAAAAATGCCGGAGGAGTTCTGAAGGGAGTAATGTGCATGTTAGAATAGGAAATTAATCAGAAACACACACACACCCACACTAGGACTATATTAAGTATATTTGAATATTAAAATTTTAAAAATCATATGTCTGTACTTATAGTAAAGATTAATCTTAAGATAGAAAAACTTTTTTTTTCTATCTTAAGATTATTAGTTGTGTGTTTTGCTTCTGAAACAAATGAGAATGCTGAGTAGACCCCTTCTAGCTAAAATATTGATGAAAATCGTTTTTCAATTCTATTTTATAAATTTTCCCATTGAAAAACATCCCTTTTACTTTCTCTTGCCGGTAAAAATGACAGTTAACAACTCATGCTGTTTTCAGAATGCCTTTCAGACATCGTGGACACTTTACTCACTTGCAGGGATATGCATTCTATTTTTGCATGGCATTATAATAATAAATGCATTTATATTATAATCTCTATTAAGCTAGGGCTCCAATTGACAGACTCAGTAACTGAAATGAAACAGAATTATCCAGCAGCATTTTGTTGGAATTCTTGTCAACTAGATGAAATGTGTTTCTAGGAGTAAGAAAGTAGGGGCATTCAAATTTATTTTCAGTTTGTAGCATCTGGGTTTGAGAAAGTAGAGATTTGTAATAAAATTTTCGAGGAAAGGAGGAAGATGTGAGGAGTTTACTTGTTAGAAATTAGAAAATATCTGAATGTGTTTTTTCATAAATCACTGCAAAGCAAACAGATTTTCAGGATCTTTGAGAATTAAAAAAAAAAAAAAGGAAAAATACCTAGAAGAACAGATTTAAAAGCAAATTAGGACGCCAAGCCCCCCCCCCCCCAAAAAAAAAAAAAAATCCTAAAGAGAAGATCTTCAGTTCTGGATTCCATAAATGTCATGCATTAAGTCCACTTTTGTTAAGGATTGTGGGGGCTCCTTGGGTGGCAGATGCCTGCAGTCAGTCAAGGCATGTGGGATCTGCAGGGAAGGAAGGACTGACTAACTTCATAGGATAAGGGGGGTGTTCACGTACGCCAGGTAAGGAGCAGTCACTGATAATGAGGGACATGCTAGGCAAGAGTCTGCCGGGGCTTCTCGTCAGACTATTCTCCGGGAAGAATAGTACACGTGGGTATTCAGTAAATAGGAAATCGAGACAGGCTGAGACTCTTAACGCTAGTGCAAATAGTCGTTAATGAAAATCCCTTAGCTGACACGTTAAGGGGTGATAATGTTATTGCATTAAAAAATACAAAAAGAAATTTCCTGTTAATTTATTTCTAGTCTAGCAGATATGAAAAGTTTAAGTTGCGCGGGGGGGGGCAGGGTAGGCAGTGTATATGTGCTCTAAAAATATCAATATCTCAGTTTTGCATATCACCGTTTACTAAGATATTTTTAAAATCAATCTGAACATTCATTTGTTTTTGCCTCCAGTGCAGGAAACACAGACCAAGGTGAAAAAAATTAAATATATATATATATATAATGTGATTTTTATAATGTTCCTAGAAATTAATATTCAGAGTTGAAAATTAAACCTAGGCTATACTTATGCTCAGGCAACTCAGAACCAAAATTAGCACTGGATGGTGTTTCTTTCAGATCTCATTGATACAGTAACTACCTGGTAATGCAATTAAAGAGAGATTAAGCTGAAGGTGTGAAATCAGAGCTCCAACTTGATTTTTCTTTTTTCTTTCTTTCTTTTTTTTTCTTTCAAGTTATAGGTGCACAACGAAGGAGAAGCCCCAGTGCACTAGCCATTGAAGTATTTGAAGCACATTTGGGAAGTCACATTTTACAGGTACCTTTTATAAAAATAAGCTTGCTTACATTTTACCAAAACAAATCCATATGTTTAGTCTTTTGAAATATATTTTTATTTCAGCTATGCACATGACTGTTGTTATTTCACCTTAGAATTCTGAAATTCTTATGAATTCATTTTTTTTTTCTTTTTAGAAAGTCATCCCTTGAGAGAATATTAATGAGAAAGGGAGGGCAAGTATTATTTGTGCTGTGATAACATAGATCAATTGCACTACTTAGTTGATGTGCAATGTTTAGTAGCTGGCTGTTCCCAGAATGATTGTGTGTGTGTGCGCTGTGTTTGTAAGTGGATATATGTGTGTGTCTTTTAGAGCTATATATTGTTTTTTGGAAAAGCAAAGTTACATTGTGAAAGTAATGTGTTGTCAAATTTTGGTTGTCTTTTGCTTGAGTTTGTATTCATAAGTGCTTCCAATCTCAATGTTTGCCTTCCCAAATTAAATTTTTTTCAGGATGAAATTTTAAAGTAATTTTAAGTAAAAGGAGACAAATAATAATTGATTTTCCAATGAATTTCATGACAAATAAATGTTCAGGTACTAGGGTGAAACTGCATTTATTTAGCCCTAGAGCAGATACTTCTCAAACTCAGCATCTTGCTTACTCAAAACATTTTTCCTTAAGACTTTGCCATCAATTCAACACATCTGCCTTCACCCATAGATAATTGTTCCACATTGTTCCTGTTTCCAGAACAAATGTAGCCATGGCCAGACCATCTTTTAAATATATAAGATATACTTTTAGCATGGAATTCAGGAAGCAGATATGTTTAGAATACATAGACAGCTTATTGTATTTTGAAAATGTAGTTTTGTTGTCTTAGGTAAACTTGGATAAAAATAAAAAGTAAACTCCAGATTCCTTCCATTTAGAGATAAGAAATGGTCCCTATTGTGCTTTCATTTGCAAGACGGCCAAAATATTAGTGAATGCAGCATATCATTCCCCAAGGTATGCACCCTAGAAAGCCTATATCAGCTCCTCCATGAGAAAAATAGCTCATGGTTAAATTCCAGTGATTCCCCAAAGCAGTTCCTTGGACTTTCAGAAACACCTGAGATACAGAATCACCTGTATCAAAGGACACATTTCTGGGCTACAATCTCCACCTACAGAATCAAAATCTATAAGTGAAGCCCAGCAATTTCTGATTTTCGTAACCTCCTCACATGATTTTGATCTTTCATCAGGTCTGATCTGTCACAATTCACATTTGCAAATTTAAGAACCGGGAAAGTCTTATAGTAAGGAAACCTGTTTAACTTTGTTAAATCCTGTATTTCTCTTTTCTCCACTAATATCTGTTAACATCCCACAGAACTGATGTTTCTAGAAATATGCCTTGGGAGGTGCTGCTCTGTCATGCAAATAAAATTTTGAATTACGTTTGCAGCAATTTAGGATTCATTTCAGAGATATAAAAAGGATATTTCTTTCTAGATTTTTAAAATTTTATTTCCTTCTTTCATATACATACTTTGTTCAGAATCTCCTTTATAAGATTTGTATGAGCCACAAATATATATTGTTAAATTCTGATGTGATTCAGGAACACTCCTGTTTATATTCTGACATATTAGGTGTGTAAGACTTAGTCAATGAAGGAAATGATTCAAAGAGAAACCCTAGATGATTATTCTCTGAATTCTTTCTGTAACTCTTGTACTTGAGTCCAGATTCCTGTGGGATGAGGGAGCTTCAAGAATTTAAAACTAAAACAAAACTTAGACGATTGAGTTGAACATAAGCTCAATGTAAAAATATAGCTGAATGCCTTTCCCAAATGCTAATTAAATATTAGACTGCATTGAGAGAATAGAGGATAAGAATGAAGCTGCTAACTCTTCTCCTATCTGGGTTGGCCATACCCTACTCAGAACCACACTTCAAGAGGAACATAGACAACTGAATGTCATTTGGAGTAGAATGACCAAAATGGTGAGAGAACCAGAAATCTTATTGCATGATGATTGGCTAAGAGGCCCGGTAAAGTTTAGTTTGGGAAAAACACCTGACATGAAAAGGATGTTAATGCCTTCTTTTTGTCTGCCTACCTGCCTATCTTTATCTATCTATCTATCTATCTATCTATCTATCTATCTATCTATCTAT
>JAKSZT010054562.1:488650-530160 GCA_026826555.1 Tolypeutes matacus | reverse complement strand
TATCTATCTATCTATCTATCTATCTATCTATCTATCTATCTATCTATCTAATCTATCTAATCTATCTATTTATCTATTTTTGAAGGCCTCATGTGGAAAAAGGATTAGATATATTCTGTGTTGCTTCAGAGCTTGGAAAAATAGAGAAATGAGTGAAAGTTAAAGAGAAAAAAAAAATCACCTGCTTGTAAGTAAACTTCCGAATAGGGCTGCCCACATTTGGAATGTGTACAAAGCAATTGGTTTTAAGGGGAAGAATAGGTGACTTGGCAGGGATGTTTTCAAGCAAGGTGGACATCAAAGTGTGGTCAGACTAGATAATCTTGAAATTGCCATACAGATTAGAGCTTATTATCATTTGATTTTAAGTCCAATGATTATATATAAAATAAGAACTATATATACTCCTATAAAGGAAATATAAGAATTGTAACCAGAAGGGGGTTGGGAAGTAGTAATTAGTGATCTTGTCTCCTAGCAGGAGAACCATTGAGCTCATAAACCCACGTCTGTGCCAGGTTCAACATTCCCTCAGGGGTCTGCACATTAATATGGTTTCCATATATTCCTTCTGGAAGATCCATGGTTGAATTTGGTTGATTCATGTGGATTGGCATGAATTTATCCTTCCCTTTCCTCCTTTCTACTCTTCTTTCACTTGCAAGTAGCTGTTAAAAACCTGTGTGGTCAACAAAGTAGGCATGGTCTTTGATCTCAAAGTTTATTTATGAAAAAAATTTCAAGTACTTAGTAAGAACACAAATTTCACTGTCCTAAGCATGTGACTTTTATCCTTAATTAGCTTACAGTCATTTGGGCAAAGAAGAACCAGGAGACTTGATAAAAATGAGAAACTTCACGCAGGTCAAGTTCTAGGGGCTGAAAAAACACATTTGTCATACTGCATCAAAGAAGACTTCTCTAACTTGTTGAAGGATGGATAAAACTTCATCAGGCAAAGAAAATGGGAAGCACTCCATGCAAAGGGAACACTAAATGCAATGCATTGAGGCAAAAAATAAATCTTGTTTGGGGACTGTTAGGACATTTTTTTTTTTTAATCATTACTTCGGGTGCAAAGGGGAGAACATAAGAAATGCAGATGGAGAAATCATGTGAGCCATATTGTGCCAGGCCCAGTGAGCCACACCAGGAATTTTGGTCTGTATCAGCGAAATGAACCCATGGAAGGCTTTTTATGCAGGAGAGTGACAAGATAAAGGTTTGGTTTGTTTCTAGGATTGTCATCAAAAAGCAATGTCTAGGATGTCTTTGAACAGTGAGAGACTGATATAAAAAGACCATTTAGGAAATTGTTACAACAGTCCAAGAGAGAGAAAATGAAGATCATTTCTAAGGTAGAGGTTCAGTGAATGGAGAGGCAGGTATGGAATTGAGATAGAATCACTGGCTCATAGTCATTAATTTGATTTGAGAGGCTATGGAATGACAGGAGTTAATGACCATAGGTTTTCTAGGTGGAAACTAGCTGCCTGATGATACCATTACCTGAGAGAAGTTGAAAGGGATATTCTGTTCAATACCCAAGTTGATACAAGGTAAGCAGTTGGAAACATGAGTCCTCTGGATCAAGATCAAGGCTCAGGCTAGGAATAGGGCTAATCATGTATTGATGAAGGGTAGTTCAAGTCAAGTCATGAGTTGCAGACCCATGGAAAAGATGTGGAGCAAAGAGAGAAGGTTCAGGAAAGACACCCCTAGGGCATTTCATCATTTAAAAGGCAAATGGAAGATGATGAGCAAAGAGTTTCTTCTTTGCAGGAAGCTAAAGAAGAAACCACAGGATGTGATTTTACTAAAGGAATGAGTGTTAATAACATCAAGGTTGCTAAAGATAAATCCTTTAGTTGGGTAAATACTGAAGAGATGTCATCAATTTTGTCAACTAGGTCTTTGGTGTTAGGTGCAGATAACAAACCCAAAGAGTGATAGAAGGTAGAGCAAAAGAGTCTGGATGTTCGCAGTAAAGGAAAGTTGGGAAATGATAAGGTATTGTCTAGGGAAAGTTTTATTTTTAATATTGTGAGAGTATGCATGTATATATATTTGAGGTTCTTGGGGCCATTTGTGCAAATTGCAAAAAAGATGGAAAACTAACTCAATTGGCTACTTAGCAATCATCTTTTTAAAATCTGTATCTTGTGTTCATGTCTGTATTAAGAAAGGATGTTTTCATTATTATCAATGGCTCAGTGCCATTCCATCCTATGTATATATTGGTATTGTATTTTAACCAGTTTCCTGCCTTTGGGTATTTTGATCATATCTAGAAATGTGCATTTGTTATGAAATACCAAGTGGTGTTTGTATGTGTTTCTGTGTGTGTGTTTCAGTTAGAAATTGCCTAGTATGGATTGATTTCAGCTTAAATTTATTGAATTTCACTGTGTACTAACTTCATGCGTTGTGGTAAGTTCTCTTCTTACCTGATATTCATACTATGAACTTGTGAGATAGGTGCTATGCTCATGCACATCTTAAAACTGCCTAAGCTAAGACTTAGAAAACTCAAATAACTGACTTTGGCTCACATGTCTCATTAAGTGACAGAGTTGGAATTTGAACCTAGGATGATAACACTAGCTTATAACCCTTCCTGAGAATTGATAAGGGCATTTTAAAATATGATTATAAAAGGAAAGGACTAAGACATTTATAGTTTGAGTGAACAGGATTAGAGAACTGATTGAATTTGGAGGGTACAACAGGCCAGGTGAGAATATCAGAATATGGTTCAGGAAATGCCTGTGGTTTAATCGCAAGAGGTATCAAGCTTCCCTGCTACCTATGGCCCCACTGATGTTTCACTGGAGCACATACCAGGTACCATTTAGTATACAGGGTTAGGGATGAGGTAAAGGATGGACTTTATTATTTTTGCTGTACCCACTCTGTGGACAATAATAAGTATTTTCGCTATACACATCTTATGAGCCATATAATTTCTTAGGAAAACTAAAAGCTTGGTGCGATCCCTTAACATTTAACTTTTTTCCCACTGAGAAAGAAAAAAGTTAGTCTTAATAGTTACTCTTTCAGTGTAAAATCAACTCTTCCAAAGCCAGTTTCCAATCCAGTGATCCATTATTGGTGCATATAGTCAGGGCCATTGCCCAGGCTGTGCACTATGCAACTCTGGAGATGCCCTTTACCATATAAATAGTCCCAGTGACTCTGCAGCCATTTCAGGCATGCTTTTCAGGACAGCGATATCTTCAGCAGGAGAGCCACAGGCACAAGAGGTGTCAGCCTTGCAACTGTAGGGCTGTGAATTGAACATATTGAGCTGAGGGTTAGGGCATTTTAGTATACTGTATGTATTGACTTTTATCAATCAGTTGAGGAGCAGGAGGTCAAGAAGCCAAGATTAGAGACTGTACTTTTTGCGGCAGGCTGAGTAACTTTAGCAGGTCATTATGTGGGATCTTTCCTGAGTATAGTACACATTACTATGCATAAATTTGTTTCCCTCTTTAGTAGATGCAGCAATATCATTAAAAGCCCTCTCATGGCGTGAATAGTCCCTCTTCACGATTTACTTAATATGAAAAAAATTTCTATGAGTGGTATTTATTTTTACTTTCCCAATTTCAGCAACCAGATAAAATATTCATATTTCACACTATGAAATTTAACAAAACACAAAATGGTATCAAATGCCTTTGTAACTCATAAAATTAACTAATGCAATGATTTTTCCCTTAGGTGTCAGATTTATGAATGGAATGCTTTAATTATTTGCATGTCCTTAGCAGAAGGGTTTAAGTTTTTTTTTTTCCATTCTGTAAATAATGCTTATATAATCATTATATAAATTACAATATTGCTTTATTCATCTCACAGATGTTAAAACAATCACATCAAACCTGGTATATGGAAAAACTTCTAAGGTTTATGTTTATATTCATTGTTAGCCATGTTATGGTGAAATATAGATATGCATTTGTTATATTACTCATGTTGTATAGTAAATACCATTGCCAGTAATTATTAAGTACTTGTAAAGTGATGGAAGGATAGTCTTTATCTATAACCAGTTTTGAATAAGAAAATAAATAACATTTCACATTGGATGAATATAATAATAAGTACCCACATATTTGTACATAGATAACATAGAAGCGTATCTATTATTTAAACTCAATCATGGGAGAATAAAAAGAATATTCTGTAAGAAATGCCCCAAAGTGAGGTAATAACAGAAGTATATGTTTCCTTGTGTTGATTTTGTATTTGGCCACACCACCTGAACCCTCCTGTATCTATGCCATTAACTGCATTTTCCTGGCCATTAAGAAAATTTTGCATTTCTCTTAGAACATTCCATTCCATGGGCAAAAATTCTTTGGGGAGACCAAGAGATGAACTCTAAGAATATTCTAAGGTTATAACCCTTGAGGTCCTTTGGGAATGAATCAGAAGTGGCTGGGCAGAATAGTTGGGTGATTCTCTGTCTCCCCCAGCATAACTAGAGAGAGAACTATTTTTGCAAGGATCATTTATTAGTAAAAGAACTCTCTTATGGAAGACACAGATAAGGCCTTCACCTTAGCAGAACAGTTTTATTATGGTACAGGTTTTCTTAAAATGGAGGGAATGAACTTAAGTGTATCTATTTTTCTATTTGTTAACCAAAGTGGTCAAAGATTTCTGTGGCTGAGATAGATGACACCATAGGCTTCAATGAAATGTCAGATTTTGAGCATGTATTCTTCTTTCCCACCATACTTTCAACTATGGAATATAAGAGCCTGTGTTTTACAGAGGCTGTTAAGGATCAGGTTTAGAAGAAAATCAGATCAGGATTTACATTTAAATTTTTACGTTTCTATTATTGGTCATATCATAAAGACTGGTGAAGGACATCCTCTGGAATACTGACTAGTCAGGTCTCATACTATTTTGGTCCTACAGAATTGTTGGACAAATAAGAATATATAGTATCTCTGTCAGAAATATTTAAAAATGTGTAGTTGATGTAATAAGGAAAACAAAATAGTATTTTGTGACATTTGTACATCTTTGATATTTTTCAAATATTGCTAATCACAATCCCACTGCAGTCCCTGAGACCCCAGCAATTGTAGAAGATTAAGCTGAAGTTTCTGAAGAGAAAGTAGACATGGCATCTGGGCAGAAGTTACTGTTTGTAACAGCATGATGGGGGCGGGAGAGAGTGGAGAATCCCAAATCTACTGTTGTAGCCTTTAATCTCATTCAGCAACAGGAAAGGTTGACTACTACAATTCAAACATCTGGACTTGAAAAGTGAATATTCCTAAAATAGCTCAAGGGCTGTAATCTGTATGAAAAAGTTCAAATTATTTTATTAAACTTCTGCCTGTCAGCACTCCCTTCACATTTCATAGCAGTGTTTGCAAAGGACTTCTGTGAAAGATAGTGATACTTTCAAAGTCTGTTTTCTATTTTATTGATGACTTGGAATTTCACCCTTATTTTATTGGAACTTACCAGTATAAAAGAAATGATCATGCCTAAGGAAGTTGCATTTTCTTATTCCTGATGGCTCTTATTGGCAAAAAAACTCTGATGGACATCAGTGCTAACAGAAAGTAAAATTATTTCAAATAATAGAAGCATTTTAAATTCATTCTTTAAACTGGGATAAAGAAAGGAGAGAAAGGTGAGTGACCCTGTAGTCTCCTATGATCCAGAATGGTAAAAAAAAAAAAAAAAAAAAAAAAGTGAAACTAAATATAGAAAAGAGAAAGTTGGTGGATATATTTGCATATGCAAATTAGCTTAATTGATACTGCTTGCCTCTACAGGGATTTTTCATTACAAACTGGAGTGCTACATTGTTCAGCTCATATTGAGTAATTTAGTAACTAATGAGACCAGTTTGCACTAATTTGCATATGATAAATGAGCTTAATTGCAGTAAATAACTTGGAGGCATAATTACTTAATTTTCCTGTGTTGCATGGCTTTTAAGTTCACGTATGAACAACTCAAGATAATTTTGCTTATTTAAATTAGTTGCTTTTAAGTTTTCTTGAACAACCAAAAAAACACACCTTATCAATTGAGCTACAAAACAATTGAAAGTAAAGTTTACAGTGTTTTATTTAAAAAGAAGAAAAGAAAGAAAAGAAAAACAGAAAACGTCCAAGTCTTGTTCTCTCCCCATACTTTCATCTCCAATAGATTTCAGAATTGATCATTTAGGCAGATGTTTTTAATGGTGCAAATTAATCCACAACTTCTATTAGTAACTAATCTAGGTTTAAACTGAAATATATCTATGAATGAATGCTTACTTTTGAAATAGGGTTTATGAAAGACATATGATGTATCCCTGATAGAGTTTGGCAAACTAATATCAGAATAGGCAATTGGATCTCCCACCTGCAATGTGTGTCTGATCTAAGATGCTGGGTTTTAATGAAGTAGGTATCACTCTGATCCTAGTATGTATTTTCTATCAGGCTTAACTTTTCATACTTAGGGAATTGCTTTCATCAGAGAATCAAAGTGTGGTTTGCCAAGAATTATATCATTGGTCTTCACATTATCTCAAGAACAAATGTTTTTTCAAAATCTGTGTTCTCTAAAATGAAAAACTGAGGTACACAGAGGTTGATGGCTAATCCATTATTTCACAATACTGTATTGCCTTAGAATTTCATTTTGGGGGGGGGGGAGTCTAATTTATTATTTAAAATTAACATATTAGACCCTATAAAATTCATTTATATGATTGAATATGAGAAAATATTTTATCCTTGTGAAAGTTTAAAACTTGTCATTTTAAAAATCATTGCTGCTTTGTCTCATACATAAAAATAGTTGGGGCATTTGAGCCATTCATTTGGCACAATCTAAAAAATAACTCATGAAGTTTTCTCTGCAAAGCTCAAATCCCATTAAATGCATTATAAACTTTCTATATCTCTGAGAAGTGGTCCAAAACAGGTACTGATATTAGCTTATTAAAAGTGTAAAATTGGAACCTTTTGTATAGTATGGGCTCAAGAAATACCTGGTAAATAAATGAAGGAATGAATACATGACTTACACCACAAGGTCATAGTTAACTAGGGCCTGGTGTATCTCTGTTTTCCCAGCCCAGTTTTTATCTATCTCCTCTAGTGAAATAGATTATGGAAAAGCTGTTAATGTGCAGATTTTGGCATCTGGCCAACTTGAGATCCCATCCCAATTTGCTTACTTAGTAACTGTTTAGATCCAGATTCATCTTTTGCTCTCTCTAAGCCTCAGTTTCCTCATCTTTAAAATGGGGAAAACAGTAGTAGAAGTTTCCTGGTGGCAAAATCATGAGGCTTGAATGAGAAGGTTTACTTAGAAGTGCTTACTGCAGAACCTGGCATATGGCATGTGTTTAATAAACATCTGTGAGTAGTTTTTTTTTTTAATGTTTGGTAGTCCAGAATATTGTCCAGATTTTTGTAGAAAAGTGTTAATGCTCACACATTACCAAAAAATCAGTGGGAAGCCTTAGACTAGTGGAATGACCAAAAAGTTCTATAGGAAGCCATATTTAATTTGCTAAAGCAAGTCTCAGTTTGGGCAGCACAAAAAAGACAAGACATGAGGTCTGGTTGCTTTCAAGAATACCGGAGCATTGTCAGTAAAGTTCTCTCAGTTTAAAAGTAGAATAAATACTTGCGTGTTTTCACTGAACACCACACAAATGGGATGTTTATGTTAATGATATTTATATTTAATAGTATATACTAGTTCACCATAAAAATTTAAAATTTGGTAGTATGAATATATTTTTATGCTTGAGAATGAAAACCCTTCTCATAAAAAAACCAAGAGTTGTAGACTAAGCTCATTAGCAATCTAGAAGCAACTAGAAAAAGTAGAGTTTGTAAAGGAATTCCAGAAGTAAAGTTCCCTTTAGACCAAAATGTGATATGTGCTCACTCTTCTTCCTATACTATACAATCTCATCTCCTTGCTCAGAAAAATGGGGAAAAGTAACAATCAGGAGTCCAGAAGAGTTAAAGGACAGAAACAGTACATCGTTCATTGCTATATGAAGTGTGCATAAGATTCTCTGCATGCATGTTGCGCACAATTCATCTGCTGCCAAGCCTGAAATGGTTCCTTTCCACATCGGGATCAGAAAGGAAACTTCTCAGAAGGATGTTCGTGATGATATATAAATATGGCAATCTGTGTGAGCTTTTATGTACCTTGCTAACTTTGATTTGCAGAGTAAACGTGTCACCGTTCACTGTGAAATAGTGTAAGATGTGTGGATCAGGGAAGAGGTTTGGGGTAGCTATTAATGAGGAAAGCTGTGGTGTTCAGCCGTATGCTAGAATCTAACGAATGGAAACTTTCTGGCCCGAGTGGCCAGGATCTAGGCAAATGAGAGAGTAATTCTAAAAATACTAAATTTCATGTATTTACTGAGTGCCTAATTTGCATTAGGAACTTGAGGAAATACTGGGATAAAAACCTGAGTCATGGTTGTACCCCTCAGCATGCCCACAGTCGAGTGGACAACACCAGTGAGACAGCAGACCAACACAGTTCAGTGGAATGTAGACACTGGCTTTCAAATCGTTGCACTTGCACTTGAATCCATGCTCTGAATTAGTTTGGTGGACTTGGACCATTTATTTAAACCCTGTAGGTTTCAGTTCCCTCAATTATAAGATGAAGATAGTAGCGAGTCTTAGCTCATAGATTGCTTATGAGAATTAAATGAGATAACATACACAGTTCCTGACACACAGTGAGTGCTCAGTAAAAGGTAGCTGTGACAGACACTACAGCCAGGAGCAAAGGGAAGAATCAGGCTAGGGCTGCTCAAAGAGCATTTCCTCTGGCCGCAAACTTAAAGTTACAAAAGCAAGGTTTTCTCAGCCATCACACACACACCCTTTCGAGTTTGGTGTCCAAGTGAGTCTCCGTGCCGGTAGTCTAAGGGTCCTAGCCTGGGTAGGATGCAAGCATTCTCTTAGTGGTCATTTATGGTAGGGGGAGGAAAGGAAAGAGCTGCAATATCATTGTAATTGGTCAGATTTTGTTTGGGACGTGCTGGTATGAAAATTGTTGGCAAGGTTTGAGAACACATATGCAATTCTTCCTCAGGCACTTAGGGTAACGGAATTATTTGAAGATAAAAGTGAAACAGATAATTCTACTGTCAATTTTAAAAGTTAGGATTATCTGTCAAATATGAATATGAATGATTTCATATTGGGCAGATATTTATGACTCTCTGGTGACACATGTAGATATCTTCAGAACTGTGCCAGATTACTGTGTTCTTTTTGGCTTTAGAATAGTTCTTGATAGTGGTAGACACTGTATTTTTGTTACCAGCATCAGATAGGAATGACATGGAGTAGAGTGATACCAACTAATTATAATTTATCATGGACCCAAAACTCAGTATTGTCAGGGTTGCTTTCCGCATCTCATTCTCCAGAACTTCACAAGTCTCTCTGACTCTGTTGAGGGTTTGGGTTTGAAGAAAGATTGGGTAGTGGGGGTGGGAAATGTGCATTGTTTTCCCAACTAAGTTGATTGCAGACATCTGTGAGCATCCTGGAACAGCAGTAGTCAGCAAAACCCGCTTGGGAAAAGTCTGCCTTAGAGGAATAGAATGAAAATTGTTTTAAGATATTAAAAATCACTAAATACAGTAAGAGCTAAATTGAACCCAATTTAAGAATTATTATACTATGTCACTGACTTTTTAAAGACAGAAGGATTATTACAGAAGAATCTTCTATAAGCAGTTGACCCTCTTTTTGCCTGTGTGTGTGTGTGAGAGAGAGAGAGACCAATGCCTTTTTTTAACTGCACAAAAGGAAAAAAAGAGAAAATTTTGAAAACTCAAAAAATATATAGAGTAGCAGAAAGGAAAAAGTAGAAGCCAAGTGTTCCTCCACTATCTAAAGTTCTGTTGGCCCTTTTACATTCGATTTTCTGAAAATTAACCAAAATGGAATTACAATCCTAGTCTCTTGAAAATGGTTCTGGAAATGGGACTTCGCAAGCACATCGTGCCTGATACATTTTTGCACATCATTTTTTTTGTTCCAATCCTGACCTGGATAATACTATCCCCATTAAAGATCATAGCAAACCAAAACCCATAGGCACCAGCAATTAGAAGGTATTCTAGGGCCCTGCTAGGGGGCTGCAGGGATTGCTACTTGACTCCATCCTCTCTGAACTGCAGACTGTCACCTGCAGGCTGGCCCAGAAACAGGGTCAGATGTTCCAGTCACCCAGACTCCAGCTGTTTTATTAATGTGTGCTAGCGCCTTGTGAATATCACTTCCCAGACACTTGCCAATTCGGGATCTTATGATTTATGGTTGCAAGGTAAGGAATTCATGGGGCAGTGTTGTTTTATAACAGCAGAACACAACCCTGCCTAAGAAAAGAAAATGTCAGACCATTTGCTTTAAACACTGTGGGAAAAAATAAACATTTGGAGAATTAGTGAAATTATTGTAAACATTTATCATTCCAGGACCATAAGATTTGTAACTAGTGGGTTACCAACACAGAAGGCCTGGTCAAATTCCCATGAGGCCAGATAACTGCTGCAGAAATTGTCAGATCAGTCCAGCTCTTTCCCTCATTTCTAAAGATAAAAAAAAAAAATGCAGGTGACCCTTTAGGCCACCAGAAAAATGCCCTTTGAAATAATCCACTCTTAAACTTCATTTTAGGATGATACACTGATTTTGTAAATTTCATCTGGTAGAGATTAGACCAAGGGTAGAATTGACCTAAAGAAACAGAAAGTTCTTTTTTTCGTAAATGGGAAGTCTGTGGATTGTACAAAAATACAAAGGCAAATGATAATATCAATGACTATTTTAATTGCATCTTTAATCCATAAGGATAGTTCAATGACATTTTAAATTATACTTTTAGAATTGTAGTCACATAGGAGATAAAACTCAGTAACTATTTAATAATGCATAGTAAGATCAACTGCATCCTCTCTTGAGATCACATTTAGGTGGACTGAATGTAAAAGCCCAAACCAGAATTTAGACAGCATTTAATCTTCTGGAAGACATTGTTGGGCCGTTCTAAATATAAAGTACCCAGGCCTGGTCCTTTGAGTTGGTATCTGTTATCTCTCCTGAATGAGTGGTTTCACTGGACTCACAGATAAGCTACATTATTTTTTAGTAGGATTTGGATTGTGGTGTATCAAATTGTTCTCCTTACTGGAAGGTTACCAATCAGTTTGGGGAATTTATATGACATATTGGTAACTAATTGCTAATAATTAAACCTGGCTTTACCTGGGGACTACAATATAGGTAGGTTGTGGTGGGGAAATATTTCAAGCTGAACTAAAACAATCCCTTCTCTAATTAGGATAATCATAGAGACCACGTGTCCAGTAATGGAATTGGCAGGACACCTCATTGCTGTTGCTCATTGTCTCTTCACTGAAAACTGTAGATCACTTTCATATCTGAAGGATTCCATTTAACTAAGGATGGAAACTCTTTATTAAGAGGACTCATTTTTCTAAGAAGAACATGGAAAGTAAGATGATTTCTGGATGCTATAAAATTGAAATGTTAAAATTGGATCTATGCAGGAAGTAATTTGATTCCAGTTCCCTGGATGCAGGCTTTCAATGCAGAACTGTGCAAAAGTTTGGGGAATAATGGTATGTCCTAGCACACATTTATTGAGCCCCTCTCTATGCCCAGCACTCAAGGAGTATACTCTGTACGTGCAATATCTCACCCATCCTTTAAACTAGGTACTGTTATGATTCCCATTTTAAGAATGAAGAAACTGAAGTTCAGGCAGGTAAAGTGATTTGCTTAAGATCCCGCAGCTGTTAGTGACTGAGGTGTGCAGCTGGATTTGGAACCCTGAGGTGTGTGTTTTTTTTGGGGGGAGGGGGGCCAGAAAGAGAAATATTTGGTATTAAATGATTTTAAAATGGTAGTTTTTCAAGTGGCATACTTTAAGCTATGTTTTGAATGGAAACTAAAGGACATGCACTTTTGTTTAATAAAGAAATATTTGCCCTGAGCAGGAAGCAACATTTTAAAGCTTGTCATTTCATTCCTGTGAAAGTACTTGAGGAAAATGACAAGGCTCAGAGCCCTGTTTGCTGACCATTTTGTTGTCTCCTGCTGAGGCTTGCCATTTCCATAGCCAGTAGGCTGTACTGAATCAGACAGAAGCAATAGGTCATTAACGGAAATGGAAACTTGGGACAGCCTGCAGAGGCTAAAAGAGGGGGAGAAGAATCATTTTTGACCACATCAAAAAAACTGCATTTAATAGAATATCCATCCAGCTATGTTTGGGGGGTTTATTCTTATTTTCAAAGAAACTGAAGATGCTTTAAAAAGCTCAAAGTAATTTTTCCCCAAAGAGTGTCAAGCCTAACATGAAATATAAGTGGGAAGGAGTACTCTTCTGCTTGTTTCCACATGCTGTATTTTGTCCTTTAGTCATACCTGCTGATAATCACTGTTTAAAATTCAATTCATTTTTTAATCCAACTTTTATTTTCTTACAGACATCTTCGTTAACTTGTAGGTTTTTAATGCATAGCATTAATCTAAAGGAAGATTTTATTATTTATTTCCATCAGTATCTAAATTATTAGATTGTGTTTCCATGGTCCTTGGGAATTTTCTGGGTTATTGTAATTGTGAGTTGGGCTTGGGGAGACAGGTTTTACCACTGAGCTCACTACCCGTTATTTTTGGTATTTGTAAGGTTATTCATCTTAGAAAATATATATAACCAGCCTCTTTGTAAATGTAGCCCGACTTAGCAAACATTGTATGTTAACATTCAACAAGTATTTGTAGACAGCTTGCAATATATAAGGCATATCAAATGTGCTTCGGGGATATTTTGATGGTGTTGTTCTCTCAAGGAATTTATATATATATATATATATATTTTTTTTTTTGGAAGTGCCAAGGGCTAGGGATTGAACCCAGGAATTCATATGTGGGAAGCTGGCACTCAACCATTGAGCCACATTGGCTTCCCTGAGTTGGTTTTTTTTTTTTTTTTTTTTCATTTGTTTTGCTTGTTCTTTGTTTTTGTCTTCTCAGGAGGCACTGGGAACCGAACCCGGGACCTCCCACGTGGGAGGAAGGTGCTCATCTGCTTGAGCCACATCCACTCCTTATAATAAGTTTTGTGTCATAACCTGTAATGAAATGTGCATATAAGTTCCCAGATAACCCTAATGATTATATTTACAATTGATTAAATGTCAGAGACAGCTATCATTTATTCAATTAAAAAATATATATATATATATATTAAATTGCCCCAATTATATATACATGAATGTACCCATGTGCTTTGGGGGGACAAAAGTCTAAAATGATTGCCTATCTCTTAAGTCTCCTATGAGATTGTAAGCAAATTGAAAATGGGAATTGCATCTTCATCTTTGTGACTTCCACAGTGTCATGCTCTTAGTAGGTGCTCAATGTGTAGACTTGTGTAGGCGTGCATGTAAGTTCTAACAGAATGTTCATTAATTTGTGAATTGCCTCTTTGGGGCAGCATTATTAAGAAGTCAGCAATACTAAATGATTAAATGATTCCAAGGTCTATTCTTATGACTTGAAGAGGACATTTGCATGCTGGGCTTCTAGTAGGGTTAATGCATTATGCACCCAAGTCCCCATGCACCAATGTGAAAATGTCCTTCTCAGCTAAGAGGTCATGAAAGAAAACACGGTCCCATCATAATGTTGTTTTCCCCTTAATTTTCTGATTACTTACATTTGGTTTGGTCCTAATTATTAATACCTTTAATTGCTTTATCACAGTGATGATTAACTGTCCCCAAGTCAAACCCCTTGGAAAGAGAAGACAATTCTTTCTAAAGGCTTCGCATGAATGCACTTAGAAATAATATTAAACAAAGAAAGAGATGTTTTCCATCGTCCGGAAGGCTGGTCAGCCCTCCTAGATTTCTACTGAACATCTTTCTAAAAAAAAAACAGGAGTGATTTTCATTCTTCGCTTTTTCAGAACTGGAAAAACTCAACTCTCTTACTGTTCCTTTTCCCAATACGTTATGATCTGCTGCTTTATTTACATGAATCATTCTGCCAGAAGACAATATTGGAAATAAAATACATGCCAGCTGTTCTCTAGAGTTTAAAATAAATAAATAAACTTTTGAGATCCACATAATATCACTGAAGGAATGCGTGGCTGTGTTTGCCTTTGTTATTTTCCATTTATGTGTGCAAAATAGCAATGATCGAGATTTTTCGTGTTTTATAAATTACAAAGTTTAAAACACCAATTACAAATGATTCTTTGCTGACGAGCATGGTAGCAACATATAATAGTTGATAAGGTGGTTCAGTTACATTTTTAAATGAAGGCAGTAACCTTAGGATATGGAGGAAACATAAACCTCTGCAATTGTGTATTTTAATTCTATATTTTAATTCAATTTCTACTAAATGGAAAGATTATTGAGATTAGAAATAATTTTAAAGTAAGTACACAGTACTATCTTAATGTTTCTCTGTTTTTAAAAAATATCTTGTATAATTTTTATGTAAATCTCACGTCCATTTTATGTTCTCGGAAATATCGTATATATTTCAGTGACATCTATAATTCAGTAATCTAATCGATAGAGTCCAGATCAGTCCAACAAAGCACATTTCCCCCAGTTCCTCCCACTGAGGCATAGGCCCCAGATTGGGAATCAGGATGGAGACTCTGCTCATCCTTTCGTAAGGGGTGGGTTTGGTCTGGGGAGAAAGAAGAGCCTTTGCATTGGGAAAGCTGGCCCAGAGAGCAGGAGGACACATCATTGTCAATTTATTATCAAGCTATTCTTTCTCCCATGAGGCAGTTTTAGCACTTTTTTATTTAAAAAAAAAAATTTATATTAGAGAAGTTGCAGGCTTACAGAAAAATCATGCATAAAATGCAGAGTTCCCATATACCACGAATTATTAATACTTTGCATTTGTGTGGTACATTTATTGCAATTGATGAAAGAACATTTTTATAGTTGTGGTGTTAATTATAGTCCATGGTTTATTTTAGGGCTCACTGTGTTGTATAGCCCTATGGATTTTTCAAAATTTTTATTCTAGTAACATATATACAACCTAAAATTTCCCCCTTTTAAACACATTCAAATATATATTTCAGTACTATTAATTACATTCACAATGTTTTGCTGCTTTACCACCATCTATTACCAAAACTTCCCCATCATCCCAAATAGAAACTCTGTAAAATGTAAGCATTAAATTCCCATTCCCTAACCCCATCCTGGCCCTTGGTAACCTGTATTCTAGTTTCTGACTATATGAATGTGCTTATTCTAATTATTTCATACCAATTAAATCATATAAGATTTGTCCTTTTTTGCCTTTTTTCACTCATCGTGAAGTCTTCCAGGTTCATCCATGTTGTCACATGTATCAGGACTTCTTTCCTTTTTATGGCTGAATAATAGTCCATTGTATGTATGTACCACATTTTGTTTACCATTAATTGGTTGAGGGATACTTGGGATGCTTCGATCTTTTGACAATGCAAATAATGCCATTATGAACATTAGTGTGCAAATATTTGTTGGAGTCCCTGCTTTCAATTATTTTCAGTATATCCTAGAAGTGGGACTGCCAGATCATATGGTAATTCTATTTTTAACTTTCTGAAGAACTGCCAACTGTCTTCCACAGTGGCTGCACCACTTCACATTCCCACCAAGAATGAATGAATGTTCCTATTTCTCCACATCCTCTATAATATTTGTAATTTTTCCATTTTTAAAATAGTACCCATTCTAGTGTGTATGAAATGTATCTCATTGTGGTGTCTCTTGTATTTCCCTGATAGGTAATGATGTTGAGCTTTTTATATTCATATGCTTTCTGGCCATTTGTATTTCTTCTTTGGAAAAAGGTCTATTCACATCTTTTGGCCATCTCATTTGTCTATTTGTTGTTGAGTTGCAGGAATTCTTTATATATTCTGGATATTAAAACCTTATCGGATATTAAAACCTTATTGGTTTCCAAATATTTTCCACATTTTGTATGTTTCTCTTTTAATTTCATGATAAAATACTTTGTTGTGAAAATTTTAAAATTTTGATGCTGTTCCATTTATCTGTTTCTCTCTTTTGTCATTTGTGCTTTGGGTGTAAAGTCAAAGAAACCATAGTGTAATACAAGGTCCTGATGAGGCACCCCTATGTTTTATTCTAGAAGATGTACACATAGGTCTTCAATCCCTTTTGAGTAGATTTTTGTATAAGGTGTGAGGTAGGGGTCCAACTTCATTCTTTTGCATATGGACATCCAGTTTTCCCAGCACCATTTGTTGAAGAGACTGTTCTTTCCCAATTGACTGGATGTGGCACCCTTGTCAAAACATAAAGGTGAGGATTGATTTCTGAACTCTCAATTAAATTCTATTGGTCTATGTATCTGTCCTTGTCCTTGCTAATACCATACTGTATTGATTACTGTGGCGTGTAATGTGTTTTAAGATCAGAAAGTATGAGTCCTTCAACTTCATTTTTTTTCCAGATGTCTTTGGCTATTTGGAGCCCCGATCCTTCCATATAAATTTCATGGTTGCCCTTTTTATTTCTGCAAAGAAGCCTATTGGGATTTTGATGAGGATTGTATTAAATGTGTAAATCACTTTGAATAGAACTGACATTTTAACAATGTTTAGTCTTCCAATCCATGAACATAGAATGTCCTTCCATTTGTTTAGGGCTTCTTTGATTTCTTTTAGGAATGTTTTAGTTTTTTAGCTGTTCAAGCAAATATAAAATGAGTTGGCTAAAACAATTAGCTTATGGTTTTGAGGCTAAAAAAAGTCCAACTCAAGGCATCATCAAGTTGATGCATTCTCTCTCAAGACTGGCATTCTGGAGCTGGCTGCCAGTAATGTCACATGGCAAGGCACGTAGTGGCATCTTCTGGTCTTTTCCTTCTCTTCTGGGTTTCATTGATTTTAGTTTCTTAACTTCCTGTGGCTTTCTCCTTTTTGTATGAGTTACATTCTTTTATAAAGAACACCAATAATAGGATCCTCAATCCTGATTGAGGTGGGCTATTCCTTCACTAAAGTAACCTCAACAAAAGATCCTACTTACAATGGGTTCACACTCACAGGAATGGATTAACTTTAAGAACATGTTTTTTGGGGGTACATACAACTTAAAACTATGACAATATCCTTGGCTAGATTAATTCCTACATGTCTAATTTTTTTAGTTGCTATTGTAAATGGAATGTTTTCCCTTGATTTCTTCTTTAGATTGTTCATTACTAGTGTACAGAAACACTACTGATTTTTGTGTGCTTATCTTGTACCCCGCCATGCTGCTGAATGCATTTATTAGCTGTAGTAGCTTTGTTGTGTGATTTTTTTGGGATTTCCTGTGAATAGGTTCATGTTATCTACAAATAAGGAAAGTTTTACTTCTTCCTTTCTAATTTAAATGTCTTTTATTTCTTTTTCTTGCCTAATTGCTCTGGCAAGGACTTCTAGGAAAATGTTAAATAATGGTGGTGACAGTGGGCATCCTTGCCCTGTTTCTGATCTTAGAGGGAAAGCTTTCAGTTTTTCACCATTGAGTATGATGCAGTTTTCATATAGGCCCTTTATCATGTTGAGGAAGTTTCCTTCTATTCCTACTTTCCTAAGTGCTTTTTTTTTTTTTTTTTTTAAATCATGAAAGGGTACTGGATTTTTGTCAAATATTTTTCTATATCAATTGAGATCATGTGCTTTTTTTTTTTTCCTTTGTTCTGTTAATGTGATGTATTGCATTAATTGAGTTTCTTATGTTGAACCTATATGCATCTATAATTGGGGTGAATCTCATTGATCATGGTGTACAATTTTTTAATGTGTGGTTGGGTGGGTTTGCTAGTATTCTGTTGAGGATTTTTGCATCTATGTTCATAAGAGGTATTTGTCTGCAATTTTCTTTTATTGTAGTGCCTTTGGATTTGTTCTGAGAGTAATGTTGGCCTCATAGATCTTCTGTCTAGATGTTCTATCTATTATTAAGCAGGTTATTGAAATCATCTACTATTAATATGGTACTATCTATTTCTCCCCTCAAATATGTCAATATTTGCTTCCTATATTTTGGAGTCTGCTGTGAGATGCATATATATATATATAATTATGATTATTATGGCTTGCTATTGAATTGTCCCTTTTATCAGTATATAATGTCCTTCCTTGTCCCTCATGACTGCTTTTTACTTAAAGTCTCTTTTATGTGATATTAATATAGCTACCTGAGCTTTCTGATGGTAGTAATACTTGCATGCTATATTTTTTCCATCCTTTCACTTTCACCTTACTTATATTTTCAGTTTAAGGTGAATTTCTTGTAATTAGTATATAATTGGGGCATGCTTTTTTTTTTTTAACCTATTTTGCCAGTTTCTGCCTTTCTACTAGAGCTTTTAATTCATTTACATTTAAAGTAACTACTGATGCAGTACTTTCTTCTGTGATTTTTCTATTTATTCTTCATAAGTCTTATACTTTTTTGACTCTCAATTATTCTGTTAATGACTATTTTCATATTTATTTGACTTTTATATTGCACCATATTTAGCCCCTTCTCATTTTTCTCAGAATGCATTTTTCATATATTTTCTTTGTGATTACCACTGAGTTAAAAGTTAACATCCTAAATATGTAACAATCATTTTTTATTTTATACCAGCTTAAGTTTCATAGTATTCACATATACTGTTCCTATACCCCTCTATCCTCCAACTTTATTTTTTGTACTTGTTATATCATTGCACATTGTATTCCAAAATCATAGATTTATTCATTTGTATTTTAGTATCTGCAAGCAGTAAGAAGTGGAGTTACATACCAAAAAATACAATACAATAGTACTGATATTTATAATTATACATATGGTTACCTTTACTGGAGGCCTTTATTTCTTTATGCCATTTTGATCGACTGTCTAATGTCCTTTCCTTTCAGTCTGAAGGACTCCCTTTAGCATTGGTTGTAGGGCAGGACTAGAGATAATAAACTCCCTTAGCTTTTGCTTATATGGGAATGTCTTTATCTCTCCCTCACTTTTGAAAGAAAATCTCCCTGGATATAAAATTGGTTTGCAATTATTTTCCCTCAGCACTTTAAGTATTTCAACCCACTACCTTCTTGCTTCTGTGGTTCCTGATGTGAAATTGGCACTTAATCTATTTGGGACTTCCTTGTACATAACACATTGCTTTTCTCTTCCAGCTTTCTGAACTCCCTCCTTGGGAGTTCATTTGACAGTTTGGCCCCCTTGTGTCGGGGTAACACATTTATCCTGTTTTTTTTGTTGGGTTTCTTGGTTGTGCATGTCCATGACTTTGTCCAAGTTTGGAAACGTTTCTGTCAATATTTCTTTTAATATTCCTTCTGTATCTTTCTCTCCTCCCTCCCGTACTTCCATAATGCATATATTCATGTGCATATATTTGTCTCTTAGGCTATTTTTGCCTTTTCTAGTTCTTTTTTCTTTTTGTTCCACCAACCCTGACTTATTTCAGTTTTTGTTCTTTGATTTCACTGATTCTTCTTGCTCCAGTCTGCTGTTGAAATCCTCCTGCGAAATTTTCATTTCAGTTATTGTTGCCTTCAACTCCAGTAGTTATGTTTGATTCCTTTAAAATTTTTCTATCTCTTTATTGAGATTTTCATATTATTCATTCATTGTTTTTGATATCCTTTAGTTCTAACTCTGTATTTTCCTTCATCTCTTTGAGCATAATGAAGATCGGTTTGTTTTGTTTTGTTTTAAGACTTTGTCTGGATGTCCACAGTCTGGTTGTCTTTGTTGATATTTTCTCTATTTTTATTTTCTTCCTTTGGATGGACCATCATTTTCTGTTTCGCCTTTTGTCTTATAATCTTTTGTTGCACACTGCATATTTTAATATTTTAAAATGTTAACACTGAGGTTTAGTCCCTGAGCTGTCTGTTTCTTGAATTTGTATCCAAATAGTAATATGACAGAGATTTTCTTGAGTTCCAGAAGGTCACATAACCAAACAAGCCAGTGTGAAAAAGACCTTTCACAGTCTTTGCAAATTGGCTTTGCACTGGCTGCTGCTCTCCTTCAGAGTTCAGCCCTTCTATCAAGGTCTGCCCAAGGTGAATACAGAGTTCAGGGTTCTCCCTGTCTTTTCTGAGCCTGCATCTTGTCCTGAGCTTGTGCCTGCTAGTGACCTTAGGAATTTCCCTTCTTATGGGAATTTGAATGCCTACTCTATTCCCTAGGAAACACATATTTTCCCCCTCCTGGGTGCCCCACTTCATGACTTAAAGTAGGTAAACCTTTACTTCAGGTCACAGACTCAAGTGTTTATTTTTTATTATTTAGATTTTTAATTTCTCTCTCTCTCTCTTTTTACATTTTTTGATTTTTCAATTGTTTCTTACAAGGCTTTTGTCGTCCCAAGCTACTTTTGCCTGGAGGACAAAATCATGAAAAGGGGGCGGGGTACCCTGGAGAGGAGTATCCTAAGTCAGTCTTTCCCAGCTGGAAGGAGGCCAGGGATTCTCACAGGGTGTGCCAGCAGCTCCACACTGCTCTGGGGAGGGGCAGAGGGAGGAGCCAGAAGAGGTTCCAGGAGTTTCTCCTATGGCTCTTTGAAGCTGCCTTTTCTTGATTCTGTATTTATTTAGTAAATGCAGACATTTTATTGTTTTCCCTGATTTTGAGGAAGGGCACTATCTTTAAGCCTCCTCTGCTGCTGTTGCCTGGGCAGGATGACCTGGCTCCCTGAAATCTGAAGTAGCTAATCAAAAGCAGTCATCAGTGATCTGACCACACAACAGGGATCTTGGGCAAGTAAATTTTTATATCCCAAGCTGGCACCAGCAAGTGCACCAGGAGCCAGTGTTGAGGATTTGCCTGCTGCCTGCTGCGAGGCTGGATGATGTGGGATTGTACCTACTGCACAGAAAGTGAAGTTCACTGGTCTTTACTGCAGTTTTCCTGCAGCTCTTCCCTGGATGCTGCACAATGTTCTACTAGACTGGAGTTTCAAAAGAGTTGATTCAAACAGTTCCTGCCTGTTTAATAATTGTTCTGGTAGAGGGACTGATTCCTGGAACTCCCTACTCCACCATCTTTGCACAGTCATCCGGCTTTAGCATTCTTAATTCATGATTCACATTTGCCAAGCATCTCTTTTGCGACACACAGTAGATCCTGTGCTGTAGAAAAACTGCACCTGAATTAGAGAAACACTGATGCAAATGCTTCCACCGTAGTGCGTTTCCTTTTCATGCTAACATTTCCCTGTTGGAAACATGGTGCATATTATACAAGGTTATCCATACCTGTTTTAGAAACTTCACTCTGTTTCTAATCAATGGAGGTTTTTTAAAAAACATTTTAATAATTAAGAATTGAAGAAATAGCATCATTATCTTTCAAGTTTCCTTTGATAGGCATCCCTTTAGGAACCAAAAGTTGACGGAACAAGTAAGTTTGTGGTGTACTACAATGTAAGGTGATTATCTAGCTTATTGTTTCAAACACACGTAAGTCTAAGAAGTGCCAATGAGCACAACAGGGTGGCAGCAGACTGCCCACCAACAGAGAAACAATCATGTCTAGCAAAATTTTCAGCTGTGGGGCCATGAAAGAAAAGCTGACATGCAGATGCCAGTGCTTTAGGAATCTTACCTGGAGTTATGCATATAGGTCCTGCATCTGCTCCAGTTATGCCAACAGTTAGCTTCCAAACTGACATAGTTACCACAGCAGGAGCAGGCTAAGCATGGCTATATGTCTGCATCCCTCTGTAAAGCAGCTGTCAAAAGCAGTGATGTTGGACCAGTCTGGGCTCTTTGAATGATAGGCTTTGAGCACCCACATCAACTCTTCCTGAATGGCCATTGCAGGAGGCAGGTCATGGCGGTGAGGAATGCATATGCATAGGTAGTATGTGTGCACATGAGCACGTATGGAATTGTGGTTTTTTTTTTTTTCCGATATAATCATGCTCAAGGAAAGTTAGGACCAAATGATTTGTGACAATGATTTCAATCATTACATGGTGAATAAGTTCTTGATGTATATATTCTGTCATAGAATTTAGTTAACAAATCTTACAGTCACAATAAACAGTTTTCCCCTCTTTCACATGAAATAAGGGAAGGAGCGTTTGGAATAGAGGCTCAACTCCATAAATCTTGAGTAAATATTTCCTTTTCTCATCATCATGGCCCCAATAGCAAGCTGAATAACTCAACTAAACCTTTCATCACTTTCATTCCCTAGAATCCTTATCATAAAAAAGAGCAGGTTTAACTCTTGTTATTTTTGGAATGACCAATGGGCAAATGTATGTGTTGGGGTCCAGTTTACCTATTTACTTTCAATTTGAGTCATTTGTTTATGTAGCCTTCTATATATTGAAATCATTAATTCCTCATGAACATCTGGCTAGGTGTAGAAGAAAAGAGTGATTTGTGCTATTATTTCTAAATTTTCTCTCCACTGGGAAACTCTTTTATCAACAGTTTGGAAGACTTTTGTTGAATTGCTATGTTTCTTCTATTTTATTGTTATGATAACCTTCCAGTTATAAAAACATTTACTAAACTTTAAGCATTGTTATGAAAGTTCACAGATTTTGGAAGATAATCATGTAATGGTGATTGACATTCACGATAATCAGGGGATAATCCTCACATGCTGTTCATAACTTTGTATTCCAACTTTCTCTTGCATGTACATAATCTAGAGTGAAAAATATGCCTGATCAGCATTAACAATATTTCTAGTCCATTCTTAAATGTATTCTGAGTCTTGGATGTGACCAAGTCTGAGGTATTCTAATGTGCACCCAAAACCTTGATCTTAATATTGAGGTATTTGTGTTGAGCTGAAGGAACCAACATGAAACCAGGACCCCATATAATCTATCTCCCAAGTAAAGACATGGCCTTGGCTTCATAATTTTGATTTTGATACAACCTAAAGTTTCATACATTATATTTTCACCTACTTTTTGTAGAGCTTAGTCTAGCCAATATAAAATGAGTAATGGTGATTTTAAGTTAATTCCAGATTGTATGGACAGCAATTTTCTGTTCTTGGAAATGGCTGGCTAAACTTCTGCGAAGGCATCCTGAAGTTGGGTGCTTGGATAGCACTGAGCCCTAGTGAAAAAAAATATATAGCCTCTCCTCCAACTCTTCCCCCTATGTTGGTAAAATTCAGAAACTGGGAGCTTTCCCAGGGAGGTCCTCTGTGCTCTATCCAGCCATAGTATTTGATTAGCCATCCATTTGGCCTAACTGCCTAATTGGTGGGGAGATTAAACCAAAATATTACATGCACGCTGGAGATCACCTACACAGGAACCTCCTCCATGCAGCTCAGGCATCCAGATGCAGAAGTTTAACAGCCTGAAGACTGCCTGTACTTGTCACCAAGTCCTACAGAGGGGACAGGAGAAGAGTGAGAGAGCCGTGGAAAAGGAACAAAGTCATGGTGGACACCTCAATTCCCAGAATGATAGGATTGGAGAGGTGGTAGGTTCCATACCACAAGGGCCTCTCAAAGAAATGATCATTTGGTCATCACTCCTAATTTGCATATGAATTCACTGGCTATACATTTAATTAATTTACTGAGTCCTAGGGCCCAACGTTAGATGCTATATATAGCAAGAATTATTCAAGGTTTTTGTCCTTGTGGACAAATTAGGAAAGCCAGTATAGAAATAAAGAATTGTAATAAAATCTTCTAAGAGTTAAACTAGAGTCATGGAAGATGCAAAGAGTGAAGGGAGCCCCAAGGTAGAAGAAGGCTTATAGAATCAGAGTTATAGAATAAGAAAAGCCTTGAATTCTACCTTGTGGAATCAGAGAAGTATAATTCTTGAGCAGGACTTAAGTGAGTGAGTGTTGTTTTACTGAGTGGAGTAAGATAGGGAGAATGGCACGATCAAATGTTGGGGCTTTGCAAAGATGTAGAAAGTGATCCCATGTGGATGGAAAAGGGCGGCTATAGAAAAGTCAGCGTGTGATTCATTTTGATTCGATAAACTTTGTGTGATTATTTGGTGCCAGCACAGACAGAGATGGGTTCTGGGGATATTAATGATAAAATATTCCCTTCCTTCAAAGAACATACCATTTTATAGGAGGGAAGATATACAGTCACAGGTGATTTCAGCATGCTTGGTAAAATAGGGTCAGGCTGTGGGCTTCGATAGAATGTTAAGACTGAATGGCAGTACTTAGGGTTTGGACTTTACCCTGAGGGCAGTGGGAAGCCGTAAAAAAAACTTTGAATCTGGAGGTATGATTGGGATCTCTGTGAGAGGTGAATGGAGAAGAAAAAAGAAAATGGAGCCTGGGAGAACAACCAGGCAGTGGTTGAGATTGTCTCAGGGAAAGGTAATGAGGCTTGAACTGGGAAGTGACCATGAGCTTGCAATAGAAATGGAACCGAGATGTTTCAGAAAAAATACAACTTATTGTTCCTCTTTAACAGATTGGGAGACTGAGGCTTAGAAAAAGTGAAATAGCTTATCCAAATTCATAAGATGGCAAATAATAGAGCTGGAATTTGAACCCAGACAACCCAATACAGAACCTATGCTCTGTGACACTGGATAAGAGGATGGGTTTCCCAGTTGTAAAATTGGAGATTTTAGTCGTGATTATTTCATATGAGTGATATGAGAATTAAGTACTATAATCCATGTAAATCCCATTTGTACAGTTCCTGGAAAATAGTAAGGACTGCTGTTTTTATCATTATCATTGTTGTAACACTTTGTCCCTCACCTCACCTTTACAGAGAGCATCATCTCGGTATATACCATAGACCCTTAAGCTTCACAGAACTAACGAAGGGTGTATACAGTGTCTGCAAAAGGCACTGTGGGCATTCTATTCTTAAAGAAGACAGATATCTTGGTATTACGCAAGATATGTAACACACTCTTGGCAAGACTTTGTGAGGAACTAAATAACAATGATAACACTTTAAAACAAGTGATCATTATTAATTTCTTTGGAATATAAAAATGTTAGTTGTTTGTAACAAGTGTGGCAAAAATATTCTACCATGAGTACTTTGTTTTAGAAATTCTATGTTTCTTTTAAGGTACTTTAAATAATAAAGTCATTTCTCTTAAGATGTCTTTGAAACCAGCTTTACCACGGGGGAAACAGAACTTGCTGTGAGCATGCAATTGGGATAATACAGTGGCCCTCCTAATTGCCTCCCAAATATTACATTACTAGAGAATAAACTTCATGTTAAATTTTAAGTTCAAACTCATAAACAAATGAACTAGATCCCTTGGTTCTATTCCTTTCCTCAATGTGGTCATTTATAAAGTGAGACTAATGCAGATCTCATAACTTGTAGCACTGGAATGAGTTTAGCAGGGGCTGCTGCTTGGAGTGGATACCACAATCTTGCAAATAAAGATGAAACAAAGAGGCTGACTTTATTTGATAGTTCTTCATTCTGAAAAAAAGAAAGGTATAATATTTACTTTTCATTTAGTTTTAGGGCTAAACCTGATTAGCTCTCTCTTTTATAAGATATAACAACCTTTATCTTTTTTGTGAAATAAATCCAAATAATTTTTGAGTGAAGCATGCTGTTTCCTCATGGAACACACTTAGTGTGTTCATACTAAGTGCTGGTACAATTCCATTATGTTTTGACTTGAACATTAAATATTACCTTGAATATATACTTCCCAGCAGTCACACTCTGATAGTGACATATTGTACTGTTTGAAGGGTGTCATATGGTCATCTGTCAACCAAATGCTGTTCCATGAAAAGAATTTTATTCTTCAGATGTCATCTAGAATGCCTCATGTTAAAAAAGAGAAATAGATTTAAAAAAAGAAAAAAAAAAAAGAAATAGAATGGGATTCAGAGTCTGGATGTGAAGAAATTAGAGATGGGTGGGATCAAGTTAAGATTAGTGGAAAGGGATTAAACCATTAAAAATAGAGCTGCTATGAAATAAAGACGAACAATTGTTCTATTTTGAATATTTTTTATTTGATATGATTTTGCTTTACGGCAGTAAAGAGCATGTTTCTTTTCAGGACTTTCTGTACCCTTTTCTCTTTGTCTTTCATCATGCAGACAAGGTTGAAAAAAGGATTCCTGGTGACAATGAGGTAGAAAGTGTGCCTCCCTACTAAAGACCACAGTCTGAGAGAAGCTTAAGAGATGATGCCTTACTATATGACGGGTTAGAGTGATAGAGAAAAGAATGTGTTCTTCAGAATAACTTAGCAGTCAGTAATTCTATCAGCAATATTTCCTTCAGCTAGAATTAAGATGCTGGACTTTATCCAAGACGCCTCATTCTCCTATTACATTATAGATCTGATCCAGCTGTGGCTGCTTCTAGAGCAAGCAATGAGGGCAGGCCTAATAGCCAATTTGTAGGGTGTGGGATGAATGTTCCCCTCTAATTGAGTTTTCCTTCTCTTTAATCTTTGTCTGGAATATACCTAGACTTTTGTAGATATGTTTATGTATTTAAAGTGTGGGGGTAACGCATGCATCTGTGTTTGCAAATTACATTGCAGTTTTACGACCTGGAATCTACCCTTACACTAAGAATGGCAGCACCTGTTTAGTTTTTCTTTATCATTTCATTTCATTCTTGAACTGTCTCCAAATTAAAATAATTTTGTACTCCCGCCTCATCTTTTGCAAATTAATTAAAAACTGTTGTTCTGTTTCTTAAAAAAAAAAAAACAAAAACTATAAAGACATTATGTTCTGTACTTTCTTTAACAAATGTGTACCTTGGGAACTTTGAAGATTTTGTTCTTCAGCTTTATCTGCCAGCTATACTATCCCTTTGAACTATTCAGGTAACAATAAGGAGGATGCGAAGGCATAGAAATTTGAGACATCATAATACCCAAACAGGCAATCAACAACCTAGGCACAAGTAGATATTTAAGCAGTGGGTAAACAGAAGTCCATGTTTGGGGCCCTGTCTTTATTCACTACCAACATTAAGTTTCATTCAGTTTCCTTCTATCTCAAAGGGCTCTTTTAATTTTTGATTGAGAGAGAAGAGAGAGGGAGAGAGGTGGTATTTTTTTTTTCAGAACTGAGAAGACATTGTGTTGAAGTTTTTGTGTTAAGAAATAGAAAATGCACAAAGTGAGACCAAAGGTAATAATTTTGCGGTTAGTCCCACAGAATGCCACGTTATTCTTCTTGGCCCTTCCAGAATTTGAGAGAAATGTTCACCATTGGGTATATTAATGGTAGCGAGAGGTCTTGGATCAAACTCTCAGATATACTATATCCCAAACATACCACAATTTAAAAATGGCTAATTAAATTTCAAATGAGTCAGAGAATAGTTATATTGATGGAGATGATCCCTTTGTTGAATAAAAACATTTCCTAATAAGTCAACAACTGAAACATTTCTAGATCTTGATTTTCAGATTAGGGCTGACATTTTCACTTTATGGAAGATAAGTTAAAATGACTAAAATTCACATGAGATCATATATTTATCAAAAAAGTTAGTGTGACTAATAGAAGGATTTTCATAGTGGTTAAAGGAACATGTGGATAATAATCCTTCTTGTCACATATTTTACTTTTACTTTATAGTATAAAGTTTATATAGAATTACAAAGCAGCTTCTTCTTTGTTGCTTTTTTTTTTTTTTTAAAGATTTTATTTATTTATTCATTTATCCCCCCCTTGCTGCTTGTGCTTGCTGGGTCAGCCAACCACGCCGTGCGGGCGGGCCTGCCCTCACCAGGAGGCCCCGGGAACCGAACCCGGGGTCTCCCATATGGTAAACGGGAGCCCTACTGATTGAGCCACAGCTGCTTCCCTTCTTTGTTGCTTTTAACATTGCCTCTGATTATAACATATTTTTTTAACAAATATAAACCAGAAGAGAAAGGAAGGACACTTACTGAACGTTTACTAGATGCTATATAACTTAGTGCTATACATTCACAACCATACAATGAAATAACTTATTCCTTTTATAGATAAGAGAATAAAGGATCCAAGTCATTTTGCTAGTAACTGATGCAGGTAGGAGCTGTACACAGGTCTGTCTGATGCCAGTGACTTTGCTTTTTTTTTTTTACATAGAAATTTTAATATCAAAATAATGGAAACCTAGATTAAAAATAAAAGTACTGAAGCTCAGAGTTGAACAAGGAATTTATCTGCATAAGACCTGCATCAAAATCATCTATTCCCTTTGAAACTAGTAGAACATTCTTTAGTGTTTTATTATTACTATTTCCATGTTTCTAAAGTGGAAGCCTGGAAATCCCTAGAAGCTAACAGATGAAATTGAGTTTTACTGTGTTGTTTGTTTAGTGTCTACTAGAAAAAATATAGATTTTACTTTTTACTACTCATGTTATCCTGTTCTGCACTTCACTTTAGATCTTCTACCAATTGAATTCTGCCTTCTTTCCCTCTATGTTTTTTTCGTCCTCTCCTACCCCATGTCTTCGCCATTCATAAAATGTGAACTTAGAGCCTGGAAGTTAACAGCAGAAAATGATCCTTTCATTCTCATAGCCTTGGCTATGGGCTGTGATTGACTGAGCATCTGCCGGAAATAATGTTTGCCTGGATGAACTTTTCCCTTAGATGCAAAATCTCCTTGTTTGAATCCTTCTCTGTGTTATCAATAAGAAATGTTCCTTGCTCTGGAACATAGTTTCAAGTATTTTTTGAAGTAAATGTATTTTTCTTAGTAATTTTGTACTAAATAACTTAACATTTTGTGTGTGTTGAAGGAAGTGAGGAATAGAGAGCAAAAGCTGTTTGTCATTTAGCATCTTGTCAATAAACTGTGCTGATATCAAGATGTTTTTCTCAATTTGGGGCATTGTTAACGGCTGATTTCCTTAGCCCATCAAATTATATTTGTTAAACTGGGGTTTCCCTATTTGCTGATAGTGAATTAAAAAAAATGGTGGGGGTGCTTCTTATGAAGATAGTTGAATAAAGGCATATGGATATGCTACAAAGAAGGATACCACTAATTTGCATTTCTATGGATGGTAAACATTTGCTAGAGGATAGACATTGTCCACAACTATACATCAAAAGTTGTGCAAGTTCTGAGGGGGTATTTTCTATTTCTACTGTTCATTGCCTTCTGCTTCCAGGTTTTTCTATTTCAGCTACCTGGTAACAGTTACATGTATTTTAGGTGTTTACTCTTTCTTCTCTGTTCAAAAAAAAAGGGGTGGGGGGGAGAGAAAACTTTATTTACTCATATAACAAACTGAAATAGAGTTAATTTTCAGGGTTGCAGCTAAATTATTAGAGATTACTGCATTATAAATGGCAAGAGAAGGGCCTCTCATCTGTGTGGTAATGCTGTCAGGGACCCCACGGCTGTTGGCTCAGTTCATGATGTATTATACTGCTAGCATTTCAGTGCTCTCAGGGGATCTCTGGTCCTACCATAAGGTCAAGAGTTAACTACTTGTATTTTAGCTGTGTACTGCTATCAATACTGCTCCTATGGAAACCTTACTTGACGTCATTTTTGAATCTTTGTAACCATAGTCGAGCTTCAGTAAAAAGTCAATAAGAACATTAGACTGTTGTCTATATTATTACTCGCCACTTCCTGCCAGCAATCTACCAATTCATTAGCAGAGAGTTTGGAACTCTCCCTTGATTATTTATGCAGTCAATAGCAAGGCTTGTCTGCATTCATAATTGTTTGATTTTATGGCCTCTTCTTTAAACAAACATTGTCTATGGTAATGCGATGCCCTGATGGATGGGAAAGGTTTTGTCTGTGAATATCATTTAGATAATTAAAAATGACAGATGAAATCGCCCGCTGTCTTGACCTGTACTTTGTTCCCTCAGTGATGCTGAAGAGATGCTGATTGCTGTCAATCAAAACCCATTGGAGGTTTGTAAATTCTGGCTGCTGTGAACTCTGACCCCCACTGTTGATCTGAAATAGATAATAACCTTGAAATTCTATTAGAATTTAAAAACAGTTTTACTAAAGGGGCATAGTATATATTTCTTTTCCTCTGGAACATAGTTACTTAATATTACTCTTTGCAATATCCAGAAATAAAGTAAAATATAGTGTTTAGCAAAACTTAATGTAACAAATCAGAGCTAAGATTTTGTTCTATAATCCCAGACTCCTGATCAAAATTATCATCTGGCTTGTTCTGTTCAGCAAAACTTAAGCTTTTGTGACTTTACTGACTAATAGTTTGAATTTATTTTTGCTAATTTTTACTCATTCTGTAGTTGAATGAATTATTTTCAAACTAACATGTTCTTTATTATATTTTCCTATACTTATTCCACAAATTTTTAAACTGCTCTTTTCCCCAAGCCAAAGAGAATAAATAACATAAATAGAATTTTGAAGACAGTGGAGATTCTAAGGCCAATGTTTATGCCCAAAGTTCTCAGTTAAACATCATCAAAATCCTAGGTCAAGAGATCAGTTGATAAATGCATTTGCCTTGCAAATGGTTCTTTATCATTGCCCAGACACTTAACAATATATTCAGAAGCCCCCTTGGTATTTAAACTATGCATGCAGGCAAATGTTGATGGGAGCAGAGGAAGAAAACTCCTACATTTATCAATATCAGAATCATCAGAGTAGCCAATAGCAAAAAAATCATTTGCAAATTCTACAGGCTAGAAAATTGTTATAATTAGGCTCTGACAGTTTTTAGTACCTTGGCATATGTAATATTTTTAGTACACGCATATGTAATAGGAGCAGGTCTATAAGAGAATTGTAAAAAGCAGAAATCTCTTGAAAGGTAATTGAAGTAGTGTTGGTTTTTCTACTGGAGAAACTTCTTCAGAGAGTTTAATGAATTTGTGAAGGGTCACATGAAGAGTTATTATCATTTTGTAATCAGCAGATACTTTAAAATAATATTAGTTCTGTCAATGCCTCAGTGACAATGGTAAAACAAATATTGTTCATGTTTGGCAGTTGATGAAAATATCAGAAGCATAACTCTTACTTTAATTGTGAGGACATTTATCTAGACTGAATCACTAACTATATATAAGGATAATACTTTATAGTTGAAGTTGATTTTTCACCTTGGTAAATGAATTATTTGTAAACATTACCACTTGGGATACATTTATAATTTCCTGATAAAACCAGTTAATACAGTAAATATAAATGTGAATATAGGTGTCCTTAAAAGCCCAGCCCAGTTCTACCTTTTTAATAATGCCTTCCTTGTTCCTCCATATCCCTTGGGATGGTTTATTTCTCTGACACTTTGGCAGGTACTTTCTTGCCTTATTAATTCTTTCATTTATTCATTCAATCAGCCATTCATTTTTGTAATTCATTAAGCATGTATTAATTAAAGACCATTTAGATATTTAGGTAATACCATTAGGCATTAGGATTTTTTTTTTTTTTTTAAGATTTTATTTATTTATTCATTTATCCCCCCCTTGCTGCTTGTGCTCGCTGGGTCAGCTAACCACGCCATGCGGGCAGGCTTGCCTTCACCAGGAGGCCCCGGGAACCGAACCCGGGGCCTCCCATATGGTAAACGGGAGCCCTACTGATTGAGCCACAGCCGCTTCCCTAGGATTTTTATAGCATTAATTATTCTGCATTTTATCTCTCCAGACAAATTATAAATAAATGGACTTGAAGGCCCCAGTGTTGCCTTCACAAACCAGGTACCTCCTAGTCCCAGACTAGTTTCTTTGTCTCTCTTAAGTGGCCTTGCTCCTGCAGGAAGCATCTAATTAACCTTTGAAATGGGCTTCTTTCATTTCAGTGTTGTGCCACTGAAGGGTGAGGAAGGGATAGTGAAGCCCTTATGAACTTCCTTGGGACAACTAGGTGACAAATTACTTTTATTCAGATGAGCAGGCTCTGTCAGTATCTATAATGAAGGTTGAGTCTTGGCTCATTTGAATCATAAACATTACAACCATTACTGAATCCAGAATGAGAAGACTCAACTCTCAGGTTCTGATTTGGAAGTCTTCCTCCTGACACTTGGCATAGTCTTATTAGATTTAAGGATAACAGTACAGTCTCAACTTTTCTTGACCCTGAGCAGGGCGAGCATTAAATGTAGGTAATTTTTGCTCAAGGAAAATAACTTGATTATTATTTTGACCTTAATGGCTTTTACCCCATTAAGTTTTGTGTGGCAGAATTGCTTTTTTTTCAGGATTAATTCATCCCACCTCTGCTAATGTTTTAAGCCTGTTTCACCATAAGGGAAAATCATTTAGCTACTAAAAAATTCTCACTTTCCTTAGCCATCCTATTCCTTCCATTCTCTGTGATATCACATTCACAAATCATGGATAATCTCCTAAATTCTAAATTTGTTGGTAGGAGAATTCTGTTTATATTTTATTAGATCTCTTTTCAGACTTTTTGTGATTCTTAGGATGCAGTTGAAAGAATTTCATCTGAACTTAGTACTTTATATTCACTATATATGGGTGTGCCTATGTATTACATCTGCCCATAAAAATCGTATCTATACTGATACAGAGTGTACAAATGCCTTATTTATAGGTATTTTATATCATATAAATATATCTGTCCCATTATCAATTATTCCATGGTGATCTTATTTATATGCTTAAGGCTTTACTTCTATCATATGAAGTGGATGGAAATATTAAAAGCTGGTGTTACAACAGGTTTTCACCTGTTATCTATCAAATCCACAGGGCACTTGAGAAGAAGGTTCTTTCTTGCCTCCTTCAAACCAGTTATAATCATTGGTTTGTCATATTCATGCCAGTTACCAATCCAAAACCTGCTGCTGACGTAGTTTTCTTATTCTGGAAGAGAGGCTTATAATTGTAGTACCTCAGAAAGATTCCATTTCCACCAATTTTTGTTGAACACTTACTAGCCACTATTCCAGGCATTTTCAAACTGACATCATCTCACTTTTCCTGTGTGGAAGATGTTTATTATCCCTATTATTCATATGGAGAAAAAAACTGCAGTTCAGAGAACCTAGATAATTTTCCCAAAGTCCCACAGCTACCAAGCAGCATAGCTGGGATTCTGTCTTTCATTTTCTGAATCTGAATCCACTGGCCTTTTATACTATACCATGCCACATCTAGGTGGCTCCATTACATTAGTGCTTTATTCTGATGGTCACTTGCATAGGATTAATAATAATTTCTTATTACTTAAAATTGCTGTCCCATTATATGTGCCAAGATTTGTGCTGAGTGTGTTTGCTTCTTTCAGTTGGTTTTCCCAAGAAACTTAGAGTAATTCATCCAAACTAAGAAGCAGAATTCAAATCCACCTCTGCCCCTGTGCAGTGCTCAAGCACACTCCAAGCAGCAAGATGGATGCAGCAGAGCAGGCATTTGATCAGATGTCTTTTATGCCGGCTCTAAGAGGATCCAGTTCTATACCGATTAAAAATAGACACTGGGTTCTCTGGTTATTTAACTGAATTCAGTCCATTTGGGGGGTAATTTTTGTTTGGCTTCATTCTACTGAGTTCAGCCAAACTGATTTATATGAAACCTCCAATTATCTTTTCAGCATGCCTGTGCCAGATATTTTGTTAGTGAAATGTTCTTTTCATTTCTCCTTCTCGGGGAAGGATGATTAACAAAAATCAAGTTCCAGTGACAACTGTGTCTCAGAGAGCAGGTTTTCTCACCTGATTATCCAGTTGTTTTGAGGAGGGCAGTTCACAGTGCTCAGAGAAAAGTCTAATTTCCCAAAGATTAATAATATTAAAGAAAGTTAAATGAAACAAAGAGCACGCCACTGTGTGCAGAGCCCCAGGAAAAACCACACTGCCCGATTCCCCTCTGCTATTGGAAAGATAATTACTGAAACTTTGTGCCTATGAAGTAAATGAATTTTGAGTCCTCTTTATATTTAATTATCCAAAACTGAGCCTTTGTTGTTTTCCTTTTTAGGAAAAAAACCCACAACAAACAAATAAATAAACAAACAAAAAGAGTGCAGAAACCCGCAGTGGTATATTTTGAGGATAATTACTTCCCCAAATCTCAGCACTGTTTTAACTTGCTCTTAGTAATATGCTTCAAGAATTATTTAGATTTATTAGCATACTTTTGCAAGAGCTACCTCTTAACAAGGAAGCTGATCTCATTGATATGTTTCTGGTTTAACTTTGATTTTCTGTTTGTCTCTAAATGTACTGCGACCATAAATAAGTACAGGTTTTTTAAAGATATGTGATAAAGGTCTAAAAGAGAACATCTATAAAATATTGAAAGTACTTTGCCCATGAATAGTGCCCATCTATTCTTTGGAAATGGGATTTTTACTGCTTCACTTGTCATTTCCAGATAGCAAGAAAGTGTTGATTGTTGATTTTGAAGAGCTTGAGATGGTTTAAAATTATCAAAATTTATTTAAAGCACATAAACTCTACATTTGAATAAAAAGTGATTTTTTTATTTTATTTTAAGGGGCTCCTGAGGTTTATATTTTGCTACAATATGAAAATTAATTGTGACAATAAAGGCCATGATTACAAGCCTTTCACACTTGTCCCACTGTGACAATTAGCTCTCAATTGTTAAGCCATTTATTTATTAGAACATTAAGAGTTGGAGCTGTCTTGACTTGTAACTGGAAATGGATCATTATTGAGTTTGGTTTTGAACCCAAAGGAAATACCATAAAGTGTTTTATTGGTTGAAGATAACTGTACAGTTTAAGATAATATAGTTGGGTCACCTCTTAAAGATTTCAGGAATATTGTCATAAAAGATGCTGGTAACTCTTCTCCAAGCTCTGTCATACTCTTGGTTTTCTTAAGTGAGAGAGAACTTTTAAAATAAGCATATTGTTCATAGAGGGAGTGTGACATTGCAGGCAGCATGATCAAAGTGATCATTTTTTCTTGAGGAACTTGGAGTGCTTGACTTTTCCAGTAGAACAAGATAAGACAGATGTCCTTGAAAGTATGCAGGCTGTTTCCTAAAGAGCAACAAGGAGAATGAGGAAAAAGCTTCTATTAAACTTTCAAAGAGACATTTGTTTCAAACAAACATGTTCAGCATTTACTCCTGTAAAAGTGTAGAAGCTCTGGAGGCATCTCTTCACCTGTGGGTGGAAAACCACTGCATGGCACACACAACAAGACATTACAAAGATAAAAAACAAATTTATTAGGCTATTTATAAAATACTGTATTGAGCCTTTGCTTTGTTGCAGTTGAAGTTTATGGTTTTTTCCCCTTTTATCCCACAGACACATGGCATTTTCTTTCCTTTCTAAGTAGTTATTTTTATTTGTATTTTAACTCATCTTTGTCAAGTAAAGATTTCTTGATATTTACTCTAAATCTATACTGAAGACAACATTAGATAAGGTTAAGGGTATGGATTCTGGTCAGACTCAGCTATTTATTTGCTGTATGATCTTGAGCAAGTTCATTCAACTCTCTGTGCCTCATTTGCCTTAACTGAAAAATGGAAACAGAAATGATACTAAAAAAGTCAAAAAGGAAGAAAACACCTAGAAAAATAGCAGACACATAATCATTACACTATACATGTTAGCTACTATGATTATTTTTATTTACCCCAATAATAATTTTGTTATTATAGCTTTTTTGAGGCTTATTAGCAAAAATGTATTCTGTTTCTGATAATTAAATTGGTTACTTATGGTTTTCTTTCATATTTTAACATTTTGTGAGAATATTATTCATAGTTTTAAAGATAGGTCTCAATTCTATTTGAGAATAAATGTCATTTTTCAATTCATCATATGCACTGGTGATTAAAAGGGATTCATGAAATATCCGAATCTGAGCGTTCAGAAACACCAGAAATAATATTCAAATTCTAAGGAAAGAAAATATCTTGAAGGACATAGTAACAGGTATCAACCTGCAAGTGTGGAAATCTTGCTCACACCTAATCCCCATGGAAAATCCAAGTCAAGTTCTGACTTGTTAGGGCGATAGAGAGAAAGACTAAAATGTATTTCTGGCACTAAATAGGTTTATTATAAGTCTATATTTTCACAGCACTGAGTGTGGGCTGAGACTGGTGACTAGAAAATTCGAGGTGTAGTCTTCCTGGAAAAGCGTTCTGCCAATAAACTAATAGGTCTAATTAACAAAATAGAAGTGACTCTAGAAAGAATACAGACCAGAATATATGTAAACAATATAACCAGAGAAGTTTTTGTTGAACTAGAAGAAAGTTCAGCTCTAAAGGAAAGCCTCTTGCCTGTTCTAGACAATTCACATTCAGTGGCCATTTGGAACCCTTTTTTAGAAATTAGATAAAATTAAAATTAGTGGGAAACGGATGTGGCTCAAGAGGTTCGGCGTCCGTCTACCATATGGAGAGACCGGGGTTCGATCCCCGGTACCTCCCGGTAAAAAAAAAAAAAAAAAAAAAAAAAAGATTAAAATTAGTGAAATTTTTGATGTGTGTGGCTGTGTATGTGTCAGTAAAAACAAATTGTCACAGTTGGCATTTTATACTTATCTAGGATTCTAGTTTCATCAAAGTTAGTCTGGGTTAGAAATCAGCTTATATGCTTTTTGTCCATTCTCCTATTGTGCATTTTTCTTCACTTGCAAAGAGATTCCCAGGTGGAAAGAAGTAGCCTTGTTATATTTCATTCACATTAGATATTGCAGAATGCAAAGTTATAACAGTTTTTTTGTAATTTGTTAGAGAGTTAGCATACTGAGGCCGTTTTCGAAATGTTAGAAAATTGCCTTTTAGAAATCATTTTCCCCTCCTGAGCCTTATGAAAAACAAGCCTGTGATGTACCTTGCAATATTTGTTGATTTAATTGCAGAAATGTGGCAAGTTTGAAAATTGGATTTCTGTCTTCAAGCATTGATAGTCAAAGGCCATCACAGAGAGCAGCATGGGGAGCCCCTTTTTCCTTCCAGAGGTGTTTTGTTACCTTGGCCTGGGTCTCATTCCAATCTCAATCCAATCAAAATTGCAAGTTTCAGGTCCCCCCTCCAAAAGCACTTACAGGAAGCTTTGCATACAGTCCTCTTATTTGCAGGAACCTGGACTTTGTATTATTGGGTAGGGGAGTGTTGAATAGCGGGAGTTATAATTGGGACGGTCTTTTTCTTGGATCGGAGACTTTGTTAGGAAAGCATTGAATGAGTAATGTCATAATACTAACATCAGTATGGACTCTGGAGTCAGATTCCTTTCTAGCCCCAGCTCTACTGCATGCCTTGAGCAAGTTTCATTCCTCGTTGTAAATTGAAGATAATAATAGGACCTCATGTGAGAGGACTGTGGTATTTTGAAAATTTATGAGATTAGGTACAGAGAGCACCTCTAAGTAATCAATGTTAATCAAAATATATTTATTCAGTTTATTACCATTACATGTTTTATATAGTGAAAACACCATGAAAAGACCCTTTCAGCCCACACTGGCCAATAACACAATACAGGACTTTGAAGAGGACACAACTGCCCTACACCCTTGTTTAAAGGCCTTCATTGCTGCAGGTGCTTGCTGGTCTTTGGTAGAAACACCCTCTCTAGCTGTGTAGGAAAACCCCCCAAGGATGGCATCGAAATGAGAATTAAGTCTATTTTAAGTAAAGTCATAGTTGTTGTTGTTTTTTTTCCAACTTGAAGGGGAAAAAAAATGTGACCTATCTTCCTTTGACCTGGAAGAGACCACCAAAGACCAAGGTATAGCCCTACAAACCGATGTTTATCTGGAAAAGCCATGGCCAGTTTCATATGTACTATCAGACATGCATCTGTTGTCCAATATACATTCCAGTTATAAAGTCCTTTTGTATATCTGACCTAAGTACCTCCTAAGTACCTGCTTTCCTGATACTTGAAGTGCCCTTCAAAATCTACATACAGTTTGCCTTTGTGTTCATAGAGCAGTAGTATCTTATGTGCCTGAGCTCTTCACATGCATTTTTCTCATGTGAAAAATCCCATTTTAATCATCCCATTTTCTAGTCCGAAAAATCCCATTAAAATTGGTACTTTTCTCCAATATCCTCCCTTTCAAATTGAGACTTAAAATTTCACCAAGAAATGGGTTGAAAGAAAGTAATATTCTTTGAATATGGACATCCTCCCATCCTTTTGGGAGGTACTTCTCTGACTAGGAAGAGTTGAATGGTGTGAAAGACAAACTCAGACCCTCCTCTTGCACTGAGCCAGCTCTGGACTGAGCTGAAAGGCCTACAGAATCACCACGGGGCTCTCCTGTGGGGCTGGGAAGGCCTACTCATTTTCCTTCCTCAGACTTTTGGATCAAGGAATGAGAACACTTAAGGACTGGTAAAATGTCCTCTGTGTGGCCTTCCCCAACTCTACCCTCCTCAGTATGTATCATGTACCTTTTGTGTGCCTAAGCACTGGCTGCAAAGGGCTCAGACATTGCACCAGAGCCCCAGGAATTGATCACCACAGAGAAGTGCCACTTATTTTGTTCATGAATGTTAGCTCTGTGGCTGATCAAGTTCCAAAAAATAATATAAGGGAGAATGTCCTCAGCTACTAATATGTGCAATAGGGCTGGCAGATAGTGGCTTGCATCCCTTTAGGTGAACACGTTCATAGTACACCTACTAAGACCTGGCACTGACTGCGGCTGAAGAATTTCTAGATCAAAGAGGAACTCCAGAAGAGATCTGTGAACAAAGAAAGTCACTGGACAAAACCTTCAATTCCAGTTCTCATTTTTATCAGTCATGGCATTTCCCTACAATTGCAGCACTTTTTAAAAAATAAATGTTTCCAAAGCTATAAAGCTTTGAAATATTAAAGAGAAATAAATGAACTAGAACGCTGAAAGTTGGTTTGCTCACAGGAAAACTGTGGGTTTTTTTCCCATTTTAAATTAATATAAAGGCAGCTTCCCAAGTATAATAGAAAGCTTGTTTGTTTTTGTAAATAGGCATTAAAGAAAAGAGAGCATAAGAAATGCAGACCTCACTCTGATGCTTAGCAGGAGGCTTGTGATTTTTTTTTTCATAACTTAGGCCTAAGAAAAATGCAGTAGTTCAGTATATCACTGATACAACAGTCCAATAGATTTATAAAATGTTTACTGAGTGTATGCCGCTCAGATCAGCAGGAACACCTGTTTCTATTATTCCATCACTGATAAAATGGTAAATAGCATATGTCAGTCATGTGACTTGCATAAAACCACGTAATTTACATGTAGGCTTGGTCATCAGTATGGAATTATATGGGGTTTGCATTCAATTTCTTTGTTAAATGACTCTGTAAAATTATAGGGTCATAACTGGAAGGTGCACTATTTTAATCTTTGTTCATTTTATCTTCTCCACCCACTCCCTGCTTCTCTTGCACCTCCTCCAGTATAAACTGGACAATGTACCTTCAGGGATTAAATATTATTGTGGTCCATGGGTAATGGTGGGCATCCAGATGGTCAGTCTGATGTCCATTTTTCCCTGGAGCAGTTTTGATTTCTCTCCTGATCTGTGAGAACTATAACTTAAAATCTGACAAGTCCTTTCCTCCCACTAACCAATTTAATTAAGCAGTAACCACCAGTATTTGAGAAGAAAAAGTGCAACCATTTTCAAATGCCATAAAGATAATGCTATAAAACAGCAGTCATCATGATGCTCAATGTCTCCTCTCTGCACTGGCAAGTAGGGAGCACTGAGCTAAAGGGAAATGGGAGGACACAGCCATTTTTCTCTAAATGAAAGCACTCTCCTATTATAGCTGAAAGGCCTGACATTTGCTGCTTCCAACTCAAAGTATCACAAGGTAGTTCTTTCTTTGGACTGAAAGGTTGAAACTAAATCCTTCATAGATGTATGAAATGCTGGTTAGCCCAACACATGTGGCAGGCTTGGTTTATAGAAGGGGCATGTAGCAGCCAACACAGGACACTGAATAAACTAGGATTTTTGCTGATCTGGTATGTAGCCCACCCAGGCAGAAATACTCTTGTTGAGACAGAATTCTGTAATGGGTCTTCCTCATTTTTTGCTTTTTCATCCTTCTCCTCAGACCTTATAGCTAAAATCTGTTGTACTTTAGACCAGTGATCTCAAGCTACCATATAACTATTCTTAACAACTAATAATAAATTAATTCATAATAAGTATTTTTATGCTCAGATAGATATATGACTTTTTATATGGATGACCTTGTTTTTTACCCCTTTGAGCATCAGATTCTTGAATATCAATTATAGACCATTTCATCCAGATATCTACATACAACAGTGCCTGAAAAGATTCTATAAGGAGGATTTTATGAAAATGGCATAAGAGTTTACCAGAATGACAGAGTCTACCCTCTCGAGGGTGAATTATATATAGTTAACTCTTTGTGAACTAACAATTTAGTATAGGAGATATCAGCAGTGTTTGATAACCAGTTCCTCCTCCTTGGGAGACTAATAATATGACTAAGGGAGTTTTCTTTTCTGGTCCAGTCTTTGTCTGTCCCATGTTGCTCTTGTTCTGCCCAGCCTGTATTGTAATGCCTGTGTCTTTACTTAGGGCCTGTTTATTTAACATAGAGAATTCTTAATCTTCTCTTTTGCATCTCCTCGAGTGCTTGGCCTTGTTCAGTTGATTTCCACAGAAGGCTTTGTATCCAGTATGCTCTCTCTGTACAGTGTTGGCTGCCTGCTATACTCTTTGGTGGGAGTGGCTGCATGTTGCTGCAGCTCTCTGTCTCAATTATCTCGATGATCTGGGCTTATGATCTTTGTCAGCTGCATCCTTTTTGCACTATAAGCATTTGACATCTGCTGTGGCATGGGGAGAGGTATTTTAAATCCCTTTCAGCAGGAAGAGGCTGTTTCTGACCAGAATTAAAGCTGATCTCTGTTATGGGGCAGAGCCATGATGCTGTTTGTGAAGGACATTTTCCTCAGGAGTAATTCATAAGCAGGTAATTCAGAAGTGTTTAATCCTCCTATAATTGCTAACTAATATAAATAATAGATAAATAGAAAGAAAGCAAATAAGCATGAATGAAACCATGAAGCTGACTGCTTCTTTGTACAGTGATGCAGTTTGACCAGATCAGGCCCTCACTAGAGAAAGTTCCTGTGAGAGGATTCCTAACCTATTTCCTTTTGCTAACCCCAACTTCTGGACAAGCCTGAGTTGTTCACTTTATTTTTTTAGTATTTTGCTTTGTCTTAGGAAAAATTTTAAAGATCCCCTAGTAAATCTTATCCTAACACTCTGTGTAGCTCTCTTCTCCTTGAATAGCATTTGACAGAGTCCATTAGTGAAAATATCTGCACTAGCATTATTATTTTCAGCGAGGTATGTATAAGAAATCTCCTTGATAGAAGAGTTACTCATTCATCTACAAATTTGCAGAATAAAAGAAGCCAATCTACTCATTGGATCTGACTAGGCCTTTCTTTCTTTCTTTCTTTCTTTCTTTCTTTCTTTCTTTCTTTCTT